>JAJLRJ010000011.1:29092291-29294791 GCA_024195265.1 Dendrophyllia cribrosa | reverse complement strand
CCGACACATTAGCTTTTTTCGGTGTTTTGTATTCTTTGTACATTCATGATACCAACCTGATTCGCATCCATCTCTCTATCTCTGTTGATCCTGAAGTTCACTTGCCTCAACAAAGACTATCAAAATAGAAAAGTTAGATACACTGTATCAGTTTCTAGTAAACCGAATTATGACGAATAATTTACGGTCTTATATGTGTTCAGGACAGAACAAATTGGCCGAAGAGGGAAGAGGGCTTCATAACACAGAGAATGGACAATACCTAACACACTACGATGGTCTTGGTAAAAGACGGGGTAAAAGAGCTAATTGTCTCTTAGTTATTACGCTAGGCTATGTTGGTTGACCACGGACAGCTAAACATGAAGCAAGAAATGCCAACATAGTATAATTTACTTCACCCTTGTTAATACAACAGTGGAATGCATTTAATTTTTTGGTTATGTTCACAGGGTACCAACCATCTTCTATTGAGATCACACCTCTTCAGTTTGTTCTCGTTTTTCTTGTGCTTCGTCTTCTTCTTCTTCCTCTTCTTCTTCTTTAAGTTTTTCAGCCACCATCCTTACAAGATCCGTCTCAAATTGCGACACGTCTAACTTTTCATTAGTACGTTGCCAATTCTTGACTTGGTCGACGTCAACTTCGAATTTTGAAGGATCAACATCAATTCCTTCAGTGCTCTGCTCTTCAGGGTCAAATGGCAGACCTAACAAAGACTTCTTGAAACTCGTCTTGCCTGCTCGATCTTGTCCGATCAGCATAATTCGAGTACGGTACACCTTGACTTTTCCAGTCTTCAAGGCATTTTCAAATGCACGCCTTGCTCTTGGTCCTCGTGCTTTGATCTCACTTGGAACTGATAGAGTTAAAGAACAATATCCAATGATATAAATGAAAACTACACCAAAATTAAGTGCTTTAAACAAATTAAACTCGCTTTGAGTTTCTTTAATACTTATCATTTATAAAAAGAGAAACTGTCCGGTACTCTTTTGTCCTGATATAATTGTATTCTCAATTTGCTTACTACCACCAGAGGCAATCGTGCTAATGATTGTCTCTATCCGAATCTATTTAAAATTTATATAGCGCTGATGTTCCTTCTAAAAGGGAACTCCATGTGTTCTTAACTCCTTAACCTTTACATATTTTTTCCTTCTTAACCAAACGCGAGTTTACAGCGCCTTACAACAATTTTTTTTTTTATTCGAATTGTGTTATATACATTTGCAAACTAGGTTTCCACTTCAGATCTGTCTCCAGGCTCACTACCCGCCTTCTTTTAATTAACTGCTTTCCGAAGCATCTTCAGGAGTTCAGTCAATTTTGTCTTCTGACAGACAGACAGACAAAATGAGAGAGACAAGACAGTTACACAAAAATGAGGGTCTCCCAGGGGGGTCCATGTTCCCTTGTTCCCATTAAAAATTAGCCTGTGTTCCCTTGTTCCTACCATTTTTCCTCACTTGTTCCCTACCTTACCAATCTGATCGACCCTTGCCCCCCTCTCCCTCCTCCTCCCCCCCCCCCCCCCCCCCCAAAAAAAATGTAAAAAAGCGATTAATAACTAACATGTTGTACCATTCTATTGAATCTATCATTTGATTCAACAGTGGTCACAAATTCAGTAACAGTAAATGCTTTATCTATGATTCTCTACTTTATGGACACACAACAGCAGGTTCCTGTAGGATTAGGACAATGAATGGCGAGCCTTCCAACCGAGTAACCTTAGAGATTTTTTTACGCGTAACCATTTGTACCACGATCATGGTCTACTATAATTGGTTCATTTTGATTGTTAATATTCCCGCGAGAGTGATCAGAAGTTGTTGCAGTCCGCTGCTGCACCGATCCCTTGTTGTGTTTCTTGACCATGGGCATCCACGCACATTAAGGCAATGGTCGGTAGTGGCCGGCCCATTGGTTCATTTTGCAGAGTATCGCAAGTGCACGCACGAGCCTTTTTTCTAAACGTTCATTTCGCACGCCAGAATCGCAGCATTGCACACCGCAGCTGTAAAACTGAAAAGCATGAAGTTTTTAAAGTTACCTGTTTTTAAGCAACTGCAATGAGATAGGCGAGCATTGAGTCCCGATCTCAGCGTCTGTTACTTACATAATGATGCAAGCTAGCGCTGATAGGAGTGATAGCCTGTTAATAAAATCGTTCAAGACTCAAGAGAACTAGAAGTTTGAGCAGGTGGGCACAGGATGAAGGCCCTTCCCCTCTAGGGGGGGACGGGTGCATGCTCTCTCGGTAAAATTTTTAAATTTTAGTCTCTCGGAGATACATTTTCCTGCATTTTGAAGCAAACTTACTGTTTCTTGAAACATTGTATTTTGTTTGTTTAATCAACTGAACATAGATATCCGTAGTCATCAAGTTATCAAGTTCATCTTAACGGAGTTCAAAAATATTGTTTAATCGACCGTTCTGACCCTTTTCCGGTCGCCATAACACACGTGGAACTTGTTTGCAACTCATTGACATCATGCAGAACATGATGCAGAGCACTAAGCTGAGAATGCATTATGGGGCGATTTTAGTTGTTTGTCACTTTTCTTCAGTACAGGCTGCAACGGGAGGTAAATAAGCAAGAACTTCGTTGCTTTTTAAGTTGAAATATGCTTTATGTTTTAGAACACACATCAAAAAGGTCAAGTTAGTAAATTATTTAACTTGTTGGCGAAAAAAAGAAGGTTTAGATGTTCAAAGCAGCCGGGCAAAATCGTGTTCACCTTTCATTTTGTTATTAAAGCGGCATCATCAACCATGTACGCGCGAGTTCCGGACTTCCGGTCGCATTGCACGCGGAGCACGCGTAGCCTGCGTAGCAGGCGCATGAAAATAAATATGAGTGCAAGAAAGAACGGGGTGCGCGAGGGAGACACGCGAGGAGCTCCCTCGCGCACCCCGTTCTTTCTTGCGCCTATATTATTTTCATGCGCCTGCTATGCAGGCTATGCACGCGGCTAAAAATGGCTCTGCACGCGCGAGATCTCGTCGAGTTCTGCCATACTCTGCAGACTGTTGGTTGTATTCACAAATAGCGGGACAAAGGTCAGAAAAGTGATTTTACGTCTTTTATTTCAATTTTTTTTTGTCAGATTTCCCTTCAAAATGTTGACGATGTTTGTTCCCGTGATCCGCAAAACTGTTTCAAGGTTCCCGTGTTCCCTAAGATTTTTTTTCTCTCTTCCCCTTGAAATTGGCCATGTTCCCTTGTTCCCCCAAACCCCTGGGAGATCCTCAAAAATATAGTTACACAGAGGCTCAGACAGAACGTCACATTGAGAATGGATAAAGTGTGTGGTAGTCACACAGATGCACAAGTACAGTCAGACAGAGAAAGACAGACAGTGACAGGCAGTCAGACAGATTGACAGACAGGTGGTCAGACAGACAGACAGGCACTCAAGTGACAGTCAGATAGTCAGACAGTCAAACATAAAAACGTCACAAAGTCAGACAGTCACGCAGACGGTCAGACAGTCAGTACGTTACAGGGACAGTCAGAGTATGAGACAGCTAGAGAGACAGACATTAAGGTGATTACTTAGTATTGCATTGCGCATCACGTTCTGCGCATAATTTCTTGCGTCATTAGCGCGCACGAACGCGCTCACAGTCCGAACCAAGAAGGTTTCCTTTGAGGATAAGTTGAAAGAATGTTGCATAATCAAATAAATAATGTTCAAATTTCAATAATAATCATAGTTTTCTGCAGGTAATAAGAATCCATTTCTCGATGTTCGAGTTTCGAGCATTCCTCGCGCAATTATAAAAAGTCGCTATAAATAACGGGAGTACAGTGTAAAAACAAGTACGGTGATCCCCTCTTTTTATTGCATTTTTCGAATGCTCTAAGCATGGTTATCAATCGTACCAAGATTGAAAAAAAGTTAAGTTTAAGGGAATTACCTTAAGACAGTCAGTCACTTAATTAGATTTACAGACACAGAAAGACAGGCAGTCACACGGACGCCTAGTCAAATAGACAGGCAGACATACAGTCAGTTGGTGACAGTTAGACAGTCAGTCAAATAGACAGACAGACAGGCGGACAGGCAGGCAGGCAGTCGTTAGTCGTCAGTCTGTCAGTCAGTCATGTACAGACAAAGAAAGAAAGACAGACAGGCAGTCAGACGGAAGGTCAATCAAACAGACAGGCAGGCAGCTGGTGATAGTTAGAAAGACAGTCAGATAGACAGACAGACAGTCGTCAGTCAGTCAGATGTACAGACACCAAAAGATAGACTTTAAACCTACTGATTATCACTGCTCAGTAACAAACCAAGCAAGCAAAGATCACCGTCAAGAAAAACATCACGTGGCGTGGTCAGTGTCGACCCGTTACCTGTAGCTTTTCCAGCTGACAGATTCTCCAGTGCGGCTGGGTTCATCAACCACGGATCCGAGTCAACCAACACTACAGCATTACCATCCGAGTCCATTTCTAGGATCTCCCCTTCTTTTCCTAAGGCCTGAATAAAATTAATGTGGTTACACATATAATTACCTTTAGTTATCATTTCACTTCCATGAGCTGTAAGACATAATTGACACCTGTTTCAAACTGCTTAGTTTTGATTCCGGAAACGATCGTGTATGTAGCAGTGAATTATGTGGTAATTCAAAGAAAAGCGTCACGAGACTAAAGAGTACTAAAGAAGCACATACCTTACTCATTGATTCATTCCAGTTGCCAAGACCCTGTTGTAGATTCTGCACGAGCTGCTTGTCGCTTTTAATTCTGACTTTGTCTCCCGCCAAAAAACTGATCTGTGAAACCAAAGTTCATTACTTACAAGCTACATTTTGCTGTTTTCTATACCCAGTTTCACACTAGTTGCTCATTAAGAAGAGTTATCTTTTCCTGTATAGTTTTTCAAGTGAGGGAGAGTTATTTTGTGCTTACATGTAGGCAGTCATACATACCTTGGTAACGGCATCTGGAGGGAAAACCCAACGTCGTAAACCATAGCTTATGTGAACATCGCCATCAGCGTCAATTTTTCTTATTTTGCCAACTTTTCCTATGCACTAAAATAAAAAGGACAAAAATTGGTTAACGCTGGGCTCAGAGTACGAAACCATAGTTTGTGACACAAAATCTTTGTGAGGTCGACTGCCGGTCAAAGTTTTCATAAAACTTAATGACCGGCAGTCCGATATTTTTGACAAATTTAAGGAAACGAAGAAACCGATCATATCCATACTTTCATATCATATGTCGATAAAGAAGGTTAAGCGATCCTTAAGAGCTTTATAGATCTCAAGTCTAATGCTTGGTTTACGCTGGGAGTCGGATTGGTAGTATGCATGATTCGAAGCGATGAGTTCGTGACACCATATGACGATTTCCGGTCAACCGAGACGCGTGCTCGTGGCGGGAAATTTGCAGCACGTGATGTGCAGCTTTCTGGACGTGAAGGTCACTGGATTACGATTAATTCTCGCTTCGTGCTTTAGCTGGTGCTTCCTTGTTTACTGTTGTTTTCGTCGTTTGAAATAAAGCGAAGAGCGACTTAAGCAAATAAGTCAGTTCTTAGCCGTTAAGTGCCTTTTGCTCTTAGTTGAATCAGACAGCCATTGGTTGTGTTTTCACAAGGCCGAATTAGGACTTACAACGAGGAATTTCAAAAGAACTGACGGAAGACGAAGCGCTTTTAATGAGTCTTCTCTTTTATTGATTCTCGCTGTATATATTCGAAGAAGGAATTTTTATAAATTATTCGTTTAATGCCTCGATCTGTCTCTATAAATGAAGATGAGAGAAAATGTTGTAATCCATTCTGGCAACTCAAAAGCAAAACAACACTCATCGGCGTCGCAAGACCATGTGGCTTTATCTAAGTCTGGGAAGTTGGATAGTTGGAAAGACGGCGAGAAGGATTGTTACTGTGTTTTTTTTTGGATTTGCGTTCAGTCTTACGGTATGTTTCCTATAATCATTTTTTTCGGCATGTTCTATTTTGACCTAGATCCGCTCCTACTTGACCTTAACCTACTGCCCTAAATCCTTATTTTTTTTGTCAATTAACCAACTGCCTCGCTTAAATGGAAGGTGGGTGCCTGGGGTATCCAGGGGCTTCCACTGTGGCCAGCCAGCCCCAGATAAAATACTGCCCCCATGGCTGGCAAATCCCCGCAACCCAAACCCCCATTCCAAGCCGAGGGACTCTCCGAGCTGACCGCAGGCTCATATTGGAGAGAAAGTGGGGCTCATGGCTGGGGGAAGCCATGGCCCTACTACCAAAGTCCCGAGGCACCCTAAAAGAATAAAATAAATAAATAAAATAAACCAGGAGGAGATAGACCCAAAACGAAGATACCTGTTAAGAGCGCTGGCTTGCTACGCCTACAATAGTGCTGACTGGAGTGTGAATGTATATCTAGTATAGACCATCTACCCAGAGTTTTGATGAGATGATGAGGTAGACCACGAGAGGCTGCAGAAGTGGCCGCGCCAATACGGAAGCTATGGCCCGTAAAACAAGCAGGGACTCCAGCAGAATAGAGAATAGACTGAATGGTGGATGACAGCCATTGGCGGTTTAGTGGGGTGCCACCTGCGAGGAGAAAAAGTGGGCCAGGAGTAGAACCACGGAGATGTAAATACTGTGTTAGGGCACGCACAGGGCAGAAGTCAGGTTTCCCAGTGACAATGTAAATATAGCAACCTTTGCAGAAGGGGTCTGTCTTTGAGCACTTAATATAGATCCTGAAGCTGCGAGGATTAATCAAGGAGTCTGCTTGGATATCGCTGACCGTCAGATGAATGTCTGGAATAAATGGAGAGTTGACGGTGAACTCTCCCGCTCGAAGGAAGCCAAAGAACCCTAGACAGCAGGCAGCCCACAGCATCGTATGGTCAAAGTTAGAAAATTCCAAAGAACTGCAAATAATCTGCATCAGGTCACTTGTGATGGGTTGGCGCCTTGTCTGATTTGAGCCTTGGTGGCGCTTGATACCCAGCAGTACGCGTTATAGCAGTGCCCCAGAGGCATCGGATGAGACCTCGACATCGGGAAATGGGGCCCATTGTGAGTACTGAAGAAAGCTGCAACCACTGCAACCATTCCATGATTGGAAAAACTCTTGCCACCAGGTTAGGTCCAGAGAGAACTCACGGTTGAGACGAATTGGATGGTCATTGCGACGAAAGGCACACAACAAATTAAGCATGCATGTTGAAGATGGTCTATTAGAGACTCCAAATCCTTCCGTTTACAAGAACGCTTGTGTGACCACTCGTCTATCAAAGCAGTTGTTCTGTCAAACTTCTACTTAGGTAGACGCGCCTGTAAGTTGATCGAGTCAAGTTCAATGCCACGAATACGTACTTAGGCATGTAGAACGCCCTTCCGGTTTGTCTGGGTGGAGAGGGATGCCGAGTTTTGAGAAGCAGTCAATAGATTTGTCCAGATTGCGCTGACAAATAGAAGAGCCAGGCGGACCAAGAGTGTGGAAGTCATCCAAGTAATGCATCAGAAAGGTTACATCGTGATTCTGTTTTGCAATCCACTCAACTAAGTCTGCTATGCAGGTGAATATGTATGGCGCTGACCTGACACCAAAAGAAAGGACCATGTCCACATAGAAGGTGCCACGCCAATACATGCCCAATAACTGACGATCCTCTGGATGAACTGGCACAATGTGATACGCACTTTGGACATCAAATTTTTTCCATCAGAGAACCCCGACCGAAATGCACGATGCCCTCGATGATGTCGTCTACCTTCATGTGCTGCAGGGGAGTAGTCTGTGCTAACAATACCATCAATGACACTATGGCCAACAGGGATGGACAAATCCAAGATGAGGCACCATTTTCCTGGCTGATTGCGTTTAGGGATGACCCCAAAACAGCTCACATGAAGACTAGGGAGAGGGGACTGAGGAAAAGGGCCTGCCACCCTGCCCATTTGAACTTCGGATTGCAGGTAGTCGTCGATGACCTGGGGATTGAGGAGGGCCAAGGACATATTCCCCGATGCGGACTTCAAGGAAATACTGTGATTGAAACCCAGCTTAAAGCTGTGACACAGACCTTGGACCACGTAAGCAACTTTGTTCGGGACAGGGTGATGACGGAGTTCATGCTGCAATGTGTCCGCGAAAATGGGAGTGAGCTGGGAAACTGGACTCAAAGGACATACCGCCACAGGGTTGGTTGTTATCCTGGAGGCGATCCCTGGGGAAGACAATTGAAGGGGTTGGTTAGTAACTTTAAACGGCAGTCCTTGCCGCTGAGAAACTGAAACATGAAAACGCAACTGTAACGGAGAAACACTAACTGAAGACCCAACATGAACGGAGTCAAAACTATTTACAGACGATGTGGCTGGCCTAGAAGGGCTAGCGAAGGCGGCGTTCCCCCTTTTGCTGTGGTGGGGAGCGGGACCATGCTCTGCGTGCTGGGCGGTGAGGGCAGCGAATGCTTGGGTGGTCCCCGTTGCACGTTTCACATGAGTTGCGAAATCTGCAGCGACCGAAGGGCCAATGACAGCGACCATCATTCCAAGAGTGGCAGTGTTGACTGGACTGGGGGTTGCCAGAAGACACCGGGGGTTCGGCTGGTGCTGTGGCGGATAAGGTTGAACGCCTGACGCAACTGACAGGGTATCGGGAGATCTGGTGTTAAAATTGTAGAGGTCCGGATGCATGCGAGACCAGTCAGTAGATCCCGTAGCGACAGCTTCCTGCCTGAATGCATTGCCATAATTGGGCCATGACTTGTCAGAGAAACGCCTCGCTGTCTGAATGATGAGTAACTTGTACTGGTTGAAATCTTTCCAGCGAGATTGGAATGAATGGCAAAGAACCATGCAAACGATTGTGAAGGCTTCTATCCAAGTGACAATGTCCACTATTTTGACAGCCCGCATCTTGGTTCCCGACACCACTAGCTTACCTTTCAAAAAGGCTTGGGGTTCAATCTCTTGGCAAGTATGTTGTCTGGAAGCAAGTCAGCCAGGTCTATGAACAGGCCCCCTGTAATTGTGGCCACAAGCTTGTAGGGAACTGGAGCATAGCCTGGTCCTAAAACAAACGGGAGGTATGAAGGAAGCAGCTGCGGCCCCACTTGAAGAGCCCCCACTCACTAATAATGGCGGGTTTACGGCGGGTGTGGCGGGGAGACAATAGGAAACCAGAGAATGAGAGCCTAAGTGTGTGTCGTCACACCAAGTGTGTTTCGTCACACAAAGTGTGTGTCATCACGCCAAGTCTGCGTCGTCAGGCCAAGTGTGTGTCGTCACGCAAAGTGTGTGTCGTCACGCCAAGCGGTGTCATCACGCCAAGTGTGTCGTCACGGCAAGTATGAGTCATCACGCCAAGTGTGTGTCATCATGCCACGTGTGTTGTCACGGCAAGTGTGAGTCATCATGACATGTGTGATTCATTACGCCAAGTGTGTATCATCACACCAAGTGTGTGTCATCATGTCAAGTGTGTCGTCACGCCAACTGTGTCGTCACGCCAAGCATATGTCATTACGCCAAGTGTGTGTCGTAAGGTCAAGTGTGTGTCCTCCCGCCAAGTGTGTGTCGTCACGCCAAGCATGTGTCGTCACGCCAAGTGTGTGTCGTAACACCAAGTGTGTGCCGAAACGGGATGTGAGTTGCGCTGTATTTTGGCGAGCTGGTAGTTTCTAAAATTAACCTCGGTTCAAGTTAGCAAGAAGTTAGAGGCCCGTGGACATTCTACTGTTTGAAGCTGGTTCACTTGACAATGCAAACGCAAAACGCAAACGCAGTAAGATACGCACGCACATTTAAACATCCCAAGATGGCGGACGAAGACGGCGAAGATCCCAAGATGGCTTTTGACGTTGAGTTGACGCGGTTCACACGTGTGAAATGCAAACTTGAGCGCAAGGAAATGACAAATTTTCCATTTCTTAAGCTTGGGTCTTCTATAGTAACTTGCCCTTACGTTTTCGGTATGGTAGTACACAGGTTTGTTTGCTTGCGTTTGTTCTTGCGTTTACGTCGCTCATGTGAACCAGCCTTTAGAAATAACTGACAGACAAATATTCCTAACCTGTTCCATGTTATCATTCCAGCCTCCATGACCTTCACACATGGCTTTCAGCACCTCTGCATCTAGACACACAGACACTCGATCTCCGACTCTCAGTCGATTTGCATCTGATAGGACAGCCAGTCATTTAAATAGATGTACAGATACAGAAAGACAGATAAACAGTCAGACGGACGGCTAGTCAAATAGACAGGCAGGCATACAATCAGTTGGTGACAGTTACAAAGTCAGTCAGATAGAAAGATAGACAAACAGGCAGACAGTCGTCACCGTCAGTCTATCAGTCAGTCAGTTAGATGTACAGACACGGAAAGACAGACAGGCAGTCAGACGGAAGGTCAGTCAAACAAACAGGCAGGCAGATAGCCAGTTGGTGATCGTTAGACAGTCAGTCAGATAGGCAGACAAACAGTCGTCAGTCAGTCAGAAGTACAGACACCGAAAGACAGACTTCAAACCTACTGATTATCAATGCTCAGTAGAAAACCAACCAAGCAAAGATCACTGCTAAGAAAAACATCACGTGGCGTGGTCAGGTGTCGACCCGTTACCTGAAGAACTTGGTAAGGTGGTTTCTCGAGCTGACAGATTCTCCAGTGCGGCTGGGTTCATTAACCACTGATCCGAGTCAACTAACACTATTGCATTACCATCCGAGTCCACTTCTAGGATCTCCCCCACTTTTCCTAATGCCTGAAAGAAATTAATATGGTTACACATATAATTACTTGGGCGTAGCGACCAAGTATTAAAATGCAGTTTGGTCGTCCACAAATGTGCAGTATTGCGCAACTCTGGGGACGGCGGGATTATTCAAACCTTCACCGCGGTCACACGTCCAAGGCGTTTTTCGTTTTATTTGGTGGGATTCATTTAGAATTAAGTGGAAACGTGGGCAAGGATGTATAAAATAATTAGTTTATGTAACTATCTTTTCATCTTTCCGGCTCAAAATAACGAGCTTCTTTTCGATCGTTGAAAACTGATCAAAACGCTTCGTGCCTGAGCAAAATTGTGTTGGCAAATGGCGCCGACAGTTCTGCGGTTCGTAGTTTTCAAACGCTTAGAACTTTTTTTAGTAAACTTTCAAAACGTTTAGTGAGTTGACAGTGTATTGTCAATATATGAAACTTTCAATAAACAGTGAAAATGACAATCTTAACTTTGAAGTACTTTGGTTAACTTTTGCAAATTTCTCTCGTTTGACCGCGGTGGAGTACACCTGTTGTTTGTTGATGCGAGGCGAACGTCACAAAGGCGAGTTGTGTTTTCTCTGTTGCATCTAACAGTTTCATATTCAATATGCGTAAGGAAATTACTCAAGAAGACACTGCGAAAGTATTTGACACTCGCGATTAATTCTACGATACCTTCATGACGGAAACCCGCTAAAACATGTTAAAACGAACATGAAGATAATTTAGACGAATACATACATAGCGCTTATTTAATAAGAAGTGAACAGTGGACAGCGAAGGAAGAAACATAAGCGTGGTAGGAATCCCAATTAATTTCACTTCTTTCGGTTGTTTGCCTTTCATTAATTTTTATTTCGTGAAGTTGAAAGAACAGAACAGACAACTGAAACTTTGGGTGCAAAAATTCACCGCCGAGAGAAGATGTAAACAATGCACGCGGTGTCTTGCGAGACGTTTCTTGCGAGTTTTGTTTCCGCTAGTGAATGTTTCTCGGGCGAAAATAACCTTAAAGCGATCACTTTTTCATTTAATTTTCTTTTCTGTGTTTCGGATACAGAGGAATAAAAACTGGATATATTTTCGTGTGTCTGATTGCGAGATGTTTTACGAAACAGCTGCGTTATGCGTTACTGGAAAGGTTTCAAATTACTTTCACATTATGCAAATTGCAATATTTTTACCTCAACTGAAAAAATATATATTACAAAGGGCTAAATTTGTTTCTCTCCTCCTAAATTATCACTTCTGTCGTTAACTTTGATTAAATTTATAAGTTTCATTCAAACTTTATTATAATAACGGCGGGAATACTTCCAGCAAAACTTTCAATTGGAAAAGTTGTTTTGACCTCGGGTCCGGACCAGGCAATTACATCTGGCTTCGAAAGGCCACTTTGCGGCTACATTTGCATTCACTTCAAAAGTGTCGGAAACACAGACCAGCTAGTTACAAGATTTAGCTAAAACCAATAACAACCATCGCGAAACTCTGACATACGGCCTTTTTTTCAACGGTAAGTACAAAGTAGGCATCGATTTGTATTTTTACTCATGCGCGTAGCGGCATGAGTTATAAAATGGGCTTCGTTTTTCTTTTTATTATTTTTTTTTTGTGTGTCACGATTTTGCATGCAAATTTATTCACGCATATTTTAAATTGTGCATTTCCGGTTCACAGCTTTGCTTTTTACACTTCCGGTTTAGTGACTTCCGGCTACTCTCACTTCCGGCAAAACATCCTTACTGAAGTGTCACGACAGCGTCTCCTACAACCCTACTCACATTAGTAATGTTCACGTCAGGTATATATTATTTTCACAAGAATGACTGGCTTCATTGTGGTACAGCCTTCATTTATAAAACATTCAAAAGTAACGTGGTTTGCAGGTACGATGACTGAATGAAAGAAGTAACTCTTCTCCATGTCGGACGTCTTCTTATCTTGTTTAAATTATTAAAATATAAATTGCTTCTTTTCTTGTGGTACATTGAAGTATAAGACAAATGTTTGATACGCATGCGCATAACAAACATTTTCCGTCATTTGGTCTTATTGGTGTATAAGTCAGTCCTGTATTTCTCCCATAGAGGTGAACGTTGCTTTTATACACAGCATACAACTTGAGGCCGAATTTGTTGCGATTCTGAAAAAACTAAGAGCTATTTTTAATCAGAGTTCTTCCGAGGCAAAAATGCCAAACATCGATCTCTCGCACTGATAAGCATATTGTCAATTTATTTCCCGTTTTACTGCCGATTCTTTGCAATGTCTGTATCGGAGCAGTTCTTCGCTGCCTGTGGTGAGTAATTTCAAGACTTTTTTCAAGAAAGAACAATAGAAACACACGGCAAAACAGCGTCGTTACCTCAGTCCATCAGATTTAATAAAAAATTTGGAATTTGGGACTGGACTTCTGTGGATTATGGACTGGGGAATGCGTGTCATATTAATGTCGATTTTTACTGACTTTATTACTTTTTGTGGTCACTAGGTTACTAGTAACCACTATGTTGTCACCTGTGTAAGTAAGTACGACTTTCCGAAGCGCGAAGTTGTGCCAAGTTCACCCGATTGCTGTACGATGAGACAGTTCTGATAGCTTCGGATTAGACGACTCGATTGTCAAGGAAGTTCTGTTTGTACGTGCGCGCTTAATTTGGATCCGTGGGAAAGGTAAACGGAGCTTTCTCGTTCTTTTTACTACTTTACCAAGCACAGCTTTCACCAAATGTGGCCAAGTATTGTTTTCAAAGATTATTTTAGGTGCTTTCTTCGTGGTTTGGAAAAAGGTTTTAGTGAAAAATCGAGCTCTGAATCGAAGTGTTTGTTTGCAGACCATGAGCTATCCGAACTCATGATTCAAACGCCGCCAGCATTTCATTTCTGTACCTTTGACCATTCAGAACTGTTTTTTTTTTTATTAGCGAAAGCATTATGCGAATCATTTTTCCGGATAAGATTGGCATTCTATTACACAGGAAAAGTCGGCGATTTTAGAAAGCATAATAAAAATAGGTTGCTGAATTGAATTATTTTGTGATGTTTATTATACTTTCGCAGACGCTAGCCGGTTCCTCGCAGTAATTAGGATACAACAAATCGCCAAGACTTCTAGAAGCAGAAAATTACTGAATTCTGAAAGGTGTTTGACTCTTTTAATCAAAGGAAAGACATTTTCATTCAAGGAAATATGAGTTTCATTCAAAAGTTTCGACCTTTTATAGAAAATATATTTTGGATTCAGTGGCCATATAAAAAATTTAAAAACAGCTTGCTATCAAATTACATTTGACATAAAATTTGCATAAAGCAAAATTGTGTATTTGCGACAACACTTTGAAGAAACTGTGAAGCCTGGAAAAAACTTATTATAGATGACAAAATCAAAGCATTTTTTTAAAGAACCAGCCTTAAGTTATGGAAACATTTCATTTCGATTTGGTCTTAAAATCACGGAAAGATTTTAGTGAATGCGTCACGCAACGTTTATTTACAAAATGTTTGACCAATTCATAGCAATTCTCACCAAAGATTTGAAAACTTTAAAAAAATCCCGGATCTCCTGAATGCGATTTCCTGTTTATTTAGAGCCTACAAAAAGTTTATGGCAATCCGGGCAGGAGGGGGTATCTGGGTTAAAAATCAAGGTGCGAGGGTTGGTCGGCCTGGCCGGGAAATCCGGGCGGGGGAGGGGTAAAAAAACATTGCATCCGTCGGGGTGGGGGGATTTTTTCTGGAATAAACCATTTTACACCGGTTGCATGCGATTTAGTAACACAGAAAAACTATTGGTAACTTCAATCAACGCGTCTTAGAGTCTCGCACGCATGAGTATAGGCTAAGTGTAGCCTCTTGTTCAGTATGTACTCGTCTTTTGACACAGTGGACACGCTACTTTAATAATTTGCGTGCGATCTCACACGCTAAGTGTACTGTGTCTTCTTGTTTTAGACGGTTAACGCGCTTCTTTGTTAGACTACTCACACTATCCGAATACTCCCAATCATCAAACCGTGAAATAACGTGCATGCAGATTCCCAAGACAATTATTCTCCAATATGCCTAATACAACGACGCCCAAGTATACGCTCCCACAGCGTCTTGTTACTTTTAGTTTCCATTTCACTCCCATGAACGGACAAAAACAAACTTCAAAAAAACGCTTCGCCTTTAAGGCATGATTGACGCTTGTTTCAACTGCTTAGTTTTATTTCTGGAAACGATCGTGTAGCAGTGAATTATGTCAGTGATAATTGAAAGAAAAGCGTTATGAGTCTAAAGAGTTCTAAAGAAGCACATACCTTACTCATTGATTCATTCCAGTTGCCAAGACCCTGTTGTAGATTCTGCACGAGCTGCTTGTCGCTTTTAATTCTGACTTTGTCTCCCGCCAGAAAACTGGCCATCTGTGAAACCAAAGTTCATTACTTACAAGCTACATTTTGCTGTTTTCTATACCCAGTTTCACACTAGTTGCTCATTAAGAAGAGTTATCTTTTCCTGTATAGTTTTTCAAGTGAGGGAGAGTTATTTTGTGCTTACATGTAGGCAGTCATACATACCTTGGTAACGGCATCTGGAGGGAAAACCCAACGTCGTGAACCAAAGCTTATGTGAACATCGCCATCAGCGTTAATTTCTCTTATTTTGCCAACTTTTCCTATGCACTACAATAAAGGGCAAAAATAGTAATAAGTGCGCGTATAGATAGCTCCTACCAAGTTTCGATCATTATTTCATGCACTTTGTTTTTAATCACAATATTCTCTTACCCTCGCAGCAGTGGGCAAATATTCAACTTCTCTAAATCCCTTTTTTATAAAGTTTGTTATTGTTAAAGAGCACCTAATCCCAAAAAATGTTTTTGGCTTAATCTACTCCATGTACGTTGTATAGTTGAATAGTGAAATATTTCTCGTTTTAACGTCGCGTTAGTGAGTTACTGAGATTTGAATTTACAAAATGCTAATAACATGACGTCAATTAAGGTCTCATTTATTATACAATTACTCGGTTTCCGACTCCAAGTAATATTTTTTACGAATCATTTGACTATTCACAGCTTATATTTAGTATTTGTCAAATTGATTATCCTATCGTATTGTTAAATGAAGTAGAAATAATGGAAAAGTCCTGATTGACGTCTTCTTTTTAGCATTTTGTTAATTCAAATCTCTATAACTCACTAACTCGACGTTAAAAATAAGACATATTTCACTATTCAACTATTCAGCGTACATAGAGTTGATTAAGCGAAAAAAATTGGGGGTTAGGTGCACTTTGAAGAAGCAATAGCAAAAGGATTTTGCTGTGTTTTTATCAACTCTGCACTAAAATCGCAAATGGTTGCTTGTACATGTAATTGATCACAGAACATGGAAACGACAGCATCACATGATAACTCGAAAAATAGGTAGTCAACGACTACATGCGTCTACTGGAAGTAAACTTGGAATGTTCAGGAATTGAAAATTAAGCCCAGAATACAGGGTGGTGAAGAGGGTGTACCGATCACGACTCGCGGTCGTTTTTTGCTAATTTCACTATATACAGAGTTCTGAAATCACGTTTTTGAAACTCGTGATGTTGCCTCAGATGTTTTTATTCGATCTAGGCAACGTTTTGAAGTTGTTAGACTGCTACGAATAACTAACTCCACTGATTTCTGATTATGGTTATAGATAGAATTTTATGCAATCCAGATGGTCAAAAATGATTAACAATGAACTAATAAGTTAGAATATGCGTGTTTTGTTTTTTCAAGAGGGGGTCTGGGGGTATGTACATGTACTGTAGATAGGTAGAACGTCTCGTGTTTCACAACATATGCATATGATTAATTCATCTAAGATTTTTTGGGTTGACTCTTTCATTTACGTTGACTCCTTCATTTACGTCGTTTCGTTTACGTCGCTCGTTTACGTCGTTCGCCTTTAGAAATAACTGACAGACAAATATTTCTAACCTGTTCCATGTCATCAACCCAGCCTCCATGACCTGCAGACATGTCTTTCAGTATCTCGACATCTGGGCACACAGACACTCGGTCTCCGACTTTCAGTCGATTTGCATCTGGTCCTCCGACTTTTGCCAAACATTCATGATAATATGACTGCCCGGTCGCCGGCGTTGAGCATTTGAGATCCACCTAAAAGAAATAACAAACAGTCTTAATATAAGCGCGCTGAATATAAACAGAGCAAATGCACCAATAAAGAAGAAAATTAAAAATATGATCATTCTGTCTGATTCTAAAGACAACCGTTATCCAATCATAGCTGATATTGGTTACCCAAACGATCCGAGAAACTGGATGCTAAAAGCTGGAGCTCAATCTCCCAAAGTTCCTAAATTAGCGAATTACAGCCTGGAGTTGAAATGTTAGACATTACTAAGACCTACCGATCCCATGTGACCCGTTCTGCAAGTGTTTTCACTGTGTTTCCACGTGATTTTGGCACCAGCCCTCTCCACACCATTCCAAGCAGTGAGTTCTGTTAATATCCCAATTTGACCGCTGCCGCCATCTTGTTCACCCCACTTCCAATTTCGACCACGTGTCACTCTGGCACCGGGGAAAAAACCTTTGGCTTGTTGCTTAGTGTAGTTAGAACGTTTACCAACTGGGATTCTAAGAAAAAAAGAGAGTATTAGTTGCAGGATGGGTAACACGATCACGTTGAATAAACAAACAAAAACAAGGGCACGTAGAACCTACGAACGCGCGAATGAACAATTGCAGAAACAAACGGATGAACGCACAAACGAACGCACGCACGGTTGCACTTACCCGTCTGCACGAAATTCGTCAAAGCGCAGAAATGAATGTTCCTTGTTGTGCACATCGCTCATGTAACAAGGTGAACACAGATCATAGTTTGGACAGTCCTCGCATTTCCATCGTGTTCCTGCAATTTGAGATTGCTTGCAACCATCACACGCGACAGGAAAGTGCTTTACACCTATGGCAAAAGAAAGAGTACGACTCTGTAAAATGCACTGTTATACCTTGCTTTAATAGCGTTCCGCCCAGGTGACGTCATATTTGGCAGCATTGCATTGTGGGATCGAAATGCGGACAAATATTTCAAAATGACTGCCTCGGAAACACCAGTTTTTGCGATTCCTGTACATGTTGTGGATAACTGTCGAGTTGTACCCAGAACAGTGCTTCGTAGCACCTGCTTTTTTCGTAGCTACCTGCATAGTTCTTGAATGTTTGTACGCATTTCAATCCCATTATGCTGCGCGCCAATTCTATTTTTAGAATCTGGGCGGAACGCTATTGGCATTCCTCATTTGTCCGTCCCTCCGAAGGTCGGTTGTAAACCCCAGTTTTGGTAGCATAAAAAGACTGGAAGCGTTGGATATTTCTTTTCAAATGTCCAAATATTTTCCAATCTTTCCAAGGACGGTTTATCCCGGTGGCGACAAATTTCCAACAGCATTCTCATCGGGAATGACATTTCGCGCCGGGATTTGTAGCGGGATTCCTGCCGAGAGTAAGACTCTAGGTAACAAATAAGAATTCTGGCGGCCAAAATCCCCAAAGGAGTTTCAACGGGAATCTTGGCGAGATTTCTGCCGGAAATACGAATCCCGCCGGGAGTTTCGATGGAAATCTTGGCGGGATTAGAGAGATTAAACACCGCGTTCTACGACAAACGGCCAACGTCAGCTTGCAGTACTTTTTCTCAAATTGTTGTATAAATCCACCAGAAAAATCGAAAATAATTCAAGTCAGGGCTAAACTATAAAAATCAAACCAACAAAAACCCAAGTGAACAAAGGTCAAAACTACTACACTACGCGGGCCACGCGCCAGTAAGATTATTTCCCAAATGACCGCGCGTACCCTGGAAACGACCTCCCTTTGAGCTATGGAATCTAGGGCAAACATGGTAGTTAACGTGAAGATTTTAATCTATTCACTCTTCACAGTCAATATTATGTATATAGATAGGCTTAGCCTAACAGCGGAGCTCTCTGGACAGAAAGCTGATGATAAGCTTAACTAAAATGAAAGGTCGGAAGCACAAGAATTAAGATTGACGACCGGGCTATTTTTCAATTTTAGCAATTCTCAAAAAAAAAGTATTACGCGACCGTCTGCACAGTACATTTAGTTTGTACACAAAAAACTCAACTTTTTCTCGGTCTAGAATAACTAGTATGACTAATTTACGAATAAAATACATCTGTTGCATATCGAAAAATGCCCGAGAAACTAATTTGGAAATCAAATTGCAGAAAATACACAGACATCTTTGCATAAGAAGACGCTAATGAAGTTTTGTCGTACATAAAATCGCTTTTCAACCTATGTTATGAATAAACAAACACAAAAAATGGATAACACAATTTTCTTTTGAAAAATTTTGTTCAAATATCCATTAGTTTATGTTTAAAAGCAAAACGCGTAGCATTAGCGCATCGAGGAGCTGTTTTCGATGAAATTCAAGAAATCAATACGACTGAATTTGAGCACGTTTACAAACATTTCTCCAAAACTAACGAGAACACAAAGAAAAAAAATCCCAAATTGATACCAACATAAATTCCCATCGAGAAATGTAATTTGTTTTACCTTTAAGTCCCTCAGCTGCTTGAAAATCCTATACAACTCCGCTTCTTCGGTTGAACACATTAAAAGTGTTTACTGTATAGCTGCTGTATAGCTGCGGAAAGCGCGCGAAAAACAAAGCCTCGTTTTGATTTCAAAATTGCTAAAATCCCGGATGTTGCGCGACATCATACGTACATGCGCCCTGCGCGACATCGCGCCCGCGATGTAACCCTGCACGAGGTCGCGCCCGCGAAACATTCCGCCATGACCATGAAAATTGACGGGCATGGGTTCAAGGAGTATGGAGCTTCGCGAAAGCATCGCTATAAAATTGATATCTTTACATGTATGAGGAATGATTTTTCTGCATGGGGAGAAATCCTTTTATTTTTGTATCAAACATCCAAGCGGGCCGGAATCCAAAATCTTTGAATCTGATTGGCTAATCACGCGCTTTTAGCCGGTCCAGCTTTTTCTAAACCCGGTCCGGAATCCTGTTGACAGTACAAACTCACTTTTACGATTGCGACCTTAATTGATTTTCTGTAATTTTATTGAATTTTTTCGTTAATTATGGACCCAGACGAAAGCTACCAAAGCGAAGGTGAATGTTTATTGGCCTGATAAAATATTTATGACACAAACAAAGAAAACAATAAATAAAACCAGCAACGTTTCGCCATGGCTGACATCGGCTGACTTTCAAAAACAAGCTAAAGATCTTTTAACGCTTAAGCGAGGCACTTAAAAGGCGTAAAATTAAAGGCCAATGTTATTCCTCGAAAAGGCAAGTAAAAGTCCGGATTTAATGATTTGTTGATTTGATAGTTTGTTGTTGTTTTTTTACAAAACGGCATTTGTGGCTTGAAAAGAAACTGAAATTAATGCAATCTAGCTCCATTTTACAAAGGTTTTGACTTCATTTGATTTAAGTGTTCTTATATTTACGGTTTTGTTTTTTCTTCTAATCGAGATTCTGTTAATTTTCATTAACGTACAGGTCTTGCTTGAATTTGTCATTCTAGTTTTGTACTAGTTTGATGTCAATAATTAACACGACAATTTGAGATCTGATTTGACGAGATAATTCGCACTTTTATACTATTTATCGCAGGTTTGTATGCTTTTATTTCTCAGTCTTTAAATAATGATAGCTCATGAGTTCGTAGAGTTTAAGCTTTTGTGTTGCTATAAATGAATTACGCTCGACTTTGTAAGAACTTATTAGAAAAGATATTAAAGTTAATATGCAGCTTTCCACGTTCGCTGTAGGCAAGAACATTTCTCTATTCTGACCGGGGGAAAACAAAACAACCGTTCACTTTACCGAGAAACACAAACTGATATATCAATACTCCAAATATCATCCTGGAGAATTTTGTAACATACCACAAGACGAAATGATGTTTTTAGAGGTTATTTACAGCGATATGCAGTCATGTTTGTCTCCTGTAATCTGAATCAGTTGTTCCAATGAAATGAAGACATTTCATCATACTTTATACGAATAGATACACAATGATTATCGGTGCATTTTGGCAGCGTTGTCCAGGAGTTTCTCCGCCCGCCGATTTGAACACGGAGAAGACCCTAGGGACATAAGGTTGATAACACAGATTCACAACCAAGTATGGTTGGCAACGGGCTTATAACCAGGGATAGTTGGGATGGGGCTTACAACCAAGGATGGTTGGGAAGGGGCTGATAACCAAGGTTGGTTGGCAAGGGGCTGATAACCAAGGATGGTTGAGAAGGGGCTGATAACTAAGGATGGTTGGGAAGGGGCTTATAACCAAGGATGGTTGAGAAGGGGCTGATAACCAAGGATGGTTGGGAAGGGGCTTATAACCAAGGATGGTTAGGAAGGTGCTAATAACCAAGGATGCTTAGTAAGGGGCTTATAAACAAGGATGGTTCGGAAGGGGCTTATAACCAAGGATGGTTGGGAAGGGGCTGATAACCAAGGATGGTTGGGAAGGGGCTGATAACCAAGGATGGTTGGGAAGGGGCTTATAACCAAGGATGGTTGGGAAGGGGCTGATAACCAACGATGGTTGGGAAGGGGCTGATAACCAAGGATGGTTGGGAAGGGGCTTATAACCAACGATGGTTGGGAAGGGGCTGATAACCAAGGATGGTTGGAAAGGGGCTTATAACTTAGGATGGTTGGAAAGGGGCTTATAACCAAGGATGGTTGGAAAAGGGCTTATAACCAAGGATGGTTGGGAAGGGGCTGATAATCAAACATGGTTGGAAAGAGGCTTATAACTTAGGATTGTTGGGAAGGGGCTTACAACCAAGGATGCTTAGTAAGGAGCTTATAACCAAGGATGATTGGCAAGGGGCTTATAGCCAAGGATAAAGCTTAGTAAGGGGCTTATAACCAAGGATGGTTGGATGGTTGGGAAGGGGCTGATAACCAAGGATGGTTGGGAAGGGGCTTATAACCAGGGATAGTTGGGAAGGGGCTTATAACTAAGGATGGTTGGGAAGGGGTTTATAACCAAGGATGGTTGGGAAGGGGCTTATAACTAAGGATGGTTGGGAAGGGGTTTATAACCAAGGATGGTTGGGAAGGGGCTGATAACCAAGGATGGTTAGGAAGGGGCTAATAACCAAGGATGCTTAGTAAGGGGCTTATAAACAAGGATGGTTCGGAAGGGGCTTATAACCAACGATGATTAGTAAGGGGCTTATAACCAAGGATGGTTGGGAAGGGGCTTATAACCAAGGATGGTTCGGAAGGGGCTGATAACCAAGGATGGTTGGGAAGGAACTTATAACCACCGATGGTTGGGAAGGGGCTGATAACCAAAGAAGGTTGGAAAGGGGCTTATAACTTAGGATGGTTGGAAAAGGGCTTATAACCAAGGATGGTTGGGAAGGGGCTGATAATCAAAGGTGGTTGGAAAGGGGCTTATAACTTAGGATTGTTGGGAAGGGGCTTATAACCAAGGATGCTTAGTAAGGAGCTTATAACCAAGGATGATTGGCAAGGGGCTTACAGCCAAGGATAAAGCTTAGTAAGGGGCTTATAACCAAGGATGGTTGGGAAGGGGCTGATAACCAAGGATGGTTGGGAAGGGGCTTATAACCAGGGATAGTTGGGAAGGGGCTTATAATCAACGAAGGTTGGGAATAGCCTTATAACTAAGAATGGTTGGGAAGGGGCTTATAACTTAAATGGTTGGGAAGGGGCTTATAACTTAAATGGTTGGGAAGGGGCTTATAACCAAGGATGGTTGGGAAGGGGCTTATAACCAAGGATGGTTGGGAAGGGGCTTATAACCAAGGATGGTTGGGAAGGGGCTTATAACCAGGGATAGTTGGGAAGGGGCTTATAATCAACGAAAGTTGGGAATAGCCTTATAACTAAGAATGGTTGGGAAGGGGCTTATAACTTAAATGGTTGGGAAGGGGCTTTTAACCAAGGATGGTTGGGAAGAGGCTTATAACCAAGGATGGTTGGGAAAGGGCTTATAACCAAGGATGTTTGGGAAGGGGCTTATAACCAGGGATAGTTGGGTAGGGGCTTATAATCAACGAAAGTTGGGAATAGCCTTATAACTAAGAATGGTTGGGAAGGGGCTTATAACTTAAATGGTTGGGAAGGGGCTTTTAACCAAGGATGGTTGGGAAGAGGCTTATAACCAAGGATGGTTGGGAAAGGGCTTATAACCAAGGATGGTTGGGAAGGGGCTTATAACCAGGGATAGTTGGGTAGGGGCTTATAACCAACGAAGGTTGGGAATAGCCTTATAACCAAGAATGGTTGGGAAGGGGCTTTTAACCAAGGATGTTTGGGAAGATGCTTATAACCAAGGATGGTTGGGAAGATGCTTATAACCAAGGATGGTTGGGAAGGGGCTTATAACTAAGGATGGTTGGGAAGGGGCTTTTAACCAAGGATGTTTGGGAAGGGGCTTTTAACCAAGGTTGGTTAGGAAAGGAGATTATAACCAAGGATGGTTGGAAAGGGGCTTATAACCAAGGATGGTTGGGAAGAGGCTTAAATATAACCAAGGATGGTTGGGAAGAGGCTTATAACTAAGGATGGTTGGGAAGAGGCTTATTACCAAGGATGGTTGGGAAGAGGCTTATAACCAAGGATGGTTGGGAAGGGGCTTATAACTAAGGATGGTTGGGAAGGGGCTTATAACCAAGGATGGTTGGGAAGGGGCTGATAACCAGGGATGGTTAGGAAGGGGCTTATAACCAAGGATGGTTAGGAAGGTGCTAATAACCAAGGATGCTTAGTAAGGGGCTTATAAACAAGGATGGTTAAGAAGGGGCTGATAACCAAGGATGGTTGGGAAGGGGCTTATAACCAAGGATGGTTAGGAAGGTGCTAATAACCAAGGATGCTTAGTAAGGGGCTTATAACCAAGGATGGTTGAGAAGGGGCTGATAACCAAGGATGGTTGGTAAGGGGCTTATAACCAAGGATGGTTAGGAAGGTGCTAATAACTAAGGATGCTTAGTAAGGGGCTTATAAACAAGGATGGTTCGGAAGGGGCTTATAACCAAGGATGCTTAGTAAGGGGCTTATAACCAAGAATGGTTGGGAAGGGGCTTATAACCAAGGATGGTTGGGAACGGGCTGATAGCCAAGGATGGTTGGGAAGGGGCTTATAACCAAGGATGGTTGGGAAGGGGCTTATAAGCAAGGATGGTTGGGAAGGTGCTGATAACCAAGGATGGTTGGGAAGGGGCTGATAACAAAGGATGGTTGGGAAGGGGCTTATAACCAAGGATGGTTGGGAAGGGGCTTATAACCAAGGATGGTTGGGAAGGGGCTGATAACCAAGGATGGTTGGGATGGGATGTAATGCAAAAACTGCGGTCCCCACCCTGCAACTGATGTTGGTGGTGAGAAAGTCACGACAGTCACCAGGTCAAAACATTAAACTACATTTCAATAACTTGTACAAATACAGTTC
The DNA here is from genome assembly GCA_024195265.1 of Dendrophyllia cribrosa. NCBI lineage: Eukaryota > Metazoa > Cnidaria > Anthozoa > Scleractinia > Dendrophylliidae > Dendrophyllia > Dendrophyllia cribrosa. The sequence continues at coordinate 29,270,530 of JAJLRJ010000011.1, read as the reverse complement.
TATTTTGAAGAAATCGCAACTAATATAATCAACAAAAAGCAAGCGATTTATAACACATCAGTGAAGTAACACGGATTGGAATAGTTTTTATTTTTTTCAAATTAAATTCGCTGAAAACGCTGACAGTGCATCTTGTGTAAGTTCTTCGATTTTGACAAACATAAGCATTTGCTTTTTCATGTTTGGAATTCATTTCACCTTGTTAATTCATATATAGAGCATTGCAAAAGATAGTAATTCTAAACTCCTGTTTCTATCTCACAATCTGAACATTGTAACTCTAAAATCGACCCTTTTTTGTATTCTATTAATTTTTTTTTTGAATTTTTAAGCGACCAATGATAACTTCTGCCTTTAGAGAAATCTAATATAGAAATACTGATTAATGTTGTGTGCTGAAAAAGGTACACGTAATTACAGCTGAGTGCTTTTACGGAGAAACTTAAAATTATGTCTGAAAAGTGAAACCACATTCAGTAGCCGACACTTAAAACCACGATCGCTAACTGAAATTATGCAAAGAATACATTAAAACACAAATCGTGTAAATCAAACCCTACGACTGGCTTAGCGGAGTGTCGCCGATTAATTAACTGGCTCGTCGCTCTGCGACGAGTCAGTTCTTAAAATACCCTCTTTTTTTTTTTTTTTCGGCCTGTCGGGTCACCTGCCCCGGGAATCGCTTTTGCTGCGGCCAACACTGTACCTAGTTTACTTCCGGTTTTCAGAAATGGCGTAATTAGTGATGTCAGCAACTATAATTCAAATATTTACCGTTCTAATTTCGACGGAATTGTTAAAAATTAAATCTCTGTGATTTTCGGATGTGATCTATTTCTGGTAAAGGGAAAGCGGGTTGAATTTTTCTAACCAAATCAATTGTCAAACAGTCGAGTTTAGATCGAATAAATCGTTGAATATAACACGTCCCGGCACGTCACAGAACTGCTGAGTAAACAATTCTCAAGCATTACTCCCTGCAGTCACGTTCAAATTCCTGACATCTCGTATTCATGTCGCGCTATTTGATCGATCGTGTTGATATTGTTAATTCTCCAAAATGCCTGTGTTTAAACAATCCTATTCCTTGTAGTAGGTCAGGTTTCAAGGATTTTAAAGTGAACAAAATATACAAAGTTCTAAACTTATGTTTTTTCTAACAGTACCGAGCCAATCAGAGAAAAAAATATAGACCTGAAACCCTGGCGGGGGGGGTAATCGGCAAATTTTTGGGCGGGGATGTGCCGCTGAGACTCTGAGACCCTTAAACTATATACTAGACCATTTTAGCTGAATTTTGCAACCCTATTCTAGACTAAACACCGAAAAACCCTACCCTATCCTAGACCTATTCCAGACTCGCTATTTTCCAGAAACTCGTTCACAATCATAGTCTAAGATGCCAAGGGGTCAGTAAAAATGCCGTAAATGGCCCACCGTACCGATTTATAAATGCCATTTGCCAATAAAACCTTGTCTAGACTACATTCTGCACGCAACTGGTCAGTTTCGCGGAAAATGATACGCTATTCTAGACCAAAAACCTCTGATTACTATACCCTATCCCAGACTAAACTGCCTGAAAACCATACCCTTCACAGCGGCACATACCTATATAGCTCATATATGGGAGTACCCCCCCCGGGCCTGACACTGTAGCCTACTAAAGGGAGGTGGGGGGGTGGGGGCAGGTGGCGGTGTTCGGCAATTTTTCTGATCATGAATTTTTTTTCCGTCTTGATGTTGTGCAAGAATTTTTTTCGGGATTGCTCCATACATAATGTACCTTTTTTTCCTTTCGCTCGCTGTGCATTATTTTTTTTTCTTTACTTTTGCTGTGCAGGAATTTGTTTTTAGTAATTGCCCCCCCCCCCCCCCCCTTAACAATAAAATGGTCCGTCCCTAAGGAGTGCTTGAAGCGGGCTGTGGAATGTAAATGTGGACTGGACTGTGCATATTGATAGATTCTAGATTGTATATTGTAGCTTGCTAATATAAAACTTTAAAATGAAAACCGGGTGGAAACTGAGGCCAAACGAGCCAGTTTCGAAGCCCATCGGGCTCCTTGTTTAATCTTGTGGCGATTTGTAGATTTGTAGCTTGAATATGTTACAAATCGTCGATCCTTTGGGAACAGATTTTCGAAATTTTCGAGCATATATATAAGCTTAAGAGTGACTTTCCCCAAATACCAACTATAGCCGTGCAAGATAGAAAAATCGAAATCACCCAAACTTTGCAACAATAAAGACCTTAGAAAACTGTTTTAGAAAATATAGGTTTCAGCTGTTTTGGATTTATATATTCCAAGCAGGACAATAGTTTAATATTTACCCTTGCCAGAGGCCTCAGACAGGCAAAAAATGCCCTTTTTAGTTGGCCTCGTGGGCAAAATGTAAAAGAGGCTGAATCACTATTTCACTACTTAAGAATCCAGCGATCCTTTCTTTACCTTTTGCCGTTATTAGAATGTAATAATATTTCAACTACAATTTTTGGGAATTTTTTTAAGTTACCGTTAGAAACGGTGTTTTTAAAAGTGTCAAAATTGGCTAACTTTAGAAACAAAAATCACTGCCTGGTACATGGATTTCGAACCCAAGTTAACATTCCAATAAAACAGTAACTCTAGTTCTATTGAAATATGAAATAAAATTTTGGGGCAATTAAAACTGCGAAGTTTGACAGCCGAAAACATTCACGCTACTTGATCGAAATTGGAGAATGTTGACCATCAACAACAGTCGCGTCGCCCGCCGATAAAAAATTGAATTGCCCTAGTGTTTTTTACATTTTCTCCAAGGAGACCTTTCTCTTACCACTTTATGACCATATTTAGGTTTTGCTGGTAAAAAGCATCCTCTGTAGTTTCGAAAAAGTTCTATTCTTTTGGTCGTTTCTCATTCAAATTAAGACAAATCGCTTTATACTTTGTTTACAACCAAGAATTATCGCCGATAAACCCTTGTGAATCTCTTCATCTTCATTACTTTCTTAGGGCATCTTCTTATATGATAATTAACATAAGACATAAAATACAAAAAAAGTTAAAGTAAAGCGGACTTACCTTTGATTTCTTTGGGTCAGAAAAATACAAGAAATACAAGAAAACAAAGTTCCGTTCATCGCCGTGCTGAGCGTGACAGAATTGCGAGACGCCGTGACAAGTTTTACTAAGTCCCAGGTCACCAGCTCTGTCGCGTCAACATTTCGTACATCAAAGGTGGAAACGAGTGGTCTCCTGAGCTACTGCCTAACATTTATTAGTAAAATTCTTGGCAACGTAATTTTGTTTAAAGCACGTAACATTGCAATAACTGTGAGTCATTTTTACAACTGTAAATTTTGTGCTGCTGCACTTGTCTTACAATTCGTTTCTGGTATTGTACCCCTACAAGATTCAGGAACATCTTTGTTTCGGAATTTCGTCTGCAGCCTGAGGGTTCTCAATATCAAAAAACGTTGATGGGGAACTCCAGAAAAATAATCTAGCTAATACTTCGGTGGTATTGTTTTACTTTGTTGAACATCAACTTTGAAGAGGAAAGTGTAATCAAAATAATAATTCGCAATTTGCAACCTTACTGTATAAATTGAACAATTTCTGTTTCTAAAACACGCCAGATTAAAATCGCGAAATTTCTTTCTGTTCCTTTTCCGAGAGGGGGGAAATTCTTGAAAGGGGGCAAAAAAGAATAAATGTTTAGGCAGTAGCTCAGGAGACTACTCGTTTCCACATTCGATGTACGAAATGTTGACATGACAGAGCTGGTGACCTGGGACTAAGTAAAACTTGTCACGGCGTCTCGCAATGCTGTCACGCTCGGCACGGCGATAAACCGAACTTTGTTTTCTCGACGTTCTTGTATTTCTTGACCCAAAGAAATCAAAGGAGAGTCACGCTTTACTTTCCTTTTGTTTTATTTTATGTCTTATGTTATCATATAAGAAGATGCTCTAAGAAAGTAATGAAGATGAAGAGATTCACAAGGGTTTATCGGCGATAATTCTTCGTTGTAAACAAAGTATAAAGCGATTTGTCTTAATTTGCGTGAGAAACGACCAAAAGAATAGAACTTTTTCGAAGCTACAGAGGATGCTTTCTACCAGCAAAACCTAAATATGGCCATAAAGTGGTAAGAGAAAGGTCTCCTTGGGGAAAATGTAAAAAACACTAGGGCAATTCAATTTTTATCGGTGGGCGAAGCGACTGTTGTTGATGGTCAACATTCTCCAATTTCGATCAAGTAGCGTGAATGTTTTCGGCTGTCAAACTTCGCAGTTTTAATTGCCCCAAAATTTTATTTCATATTTCAATAAAACTAGAGTTACTGTTTTATTGGAATGTTAACTTGAGTTCGAAATCCATGTACCAGGCAATGATTTTTGTTTCAAAAGTTAGCCAATTTTGACACCTTTGAAAACACCGTTTCTAACGGTAACTTAAAAAATTCCTAAAAATTGTAGTTGAAATATTATTACATTCTAATTACGGAAAAAGGTAAAGAAAGGATCGCTGGATTCTAAAGAAGTGAAATAGTGATCCAGCCTCTTTTACATTCTGCACACCAGGCCAACTAAAAAGGGTATTTTTCGCCTGTCTGAGGCCTCTGGCAAGGGTAAATATTAAAATATTGTCCTGCTTGGAATATATAAATCCAAAACAGCTGAAACCTATATTTTCTAAAATAGTTTTCTAAGGTCTTTATTGTGGCAAAGTTTGGCCGATTTCGATTTTTCTATCTTGCACGGCTATAGTTAGTATTTAGGGAAAGTCACTCTTAATATGTAAAAAGACGAAGCGTAATTATAATCGATGTTGCCGTTGTTTAATAAGGGACTTATTCGTGAACAAATTGACAATGAAATATTTACTTGCCTGTTTGAGCATTGTCGTACACGAGAAGATCAAACTTCCCCGAATGTCCTGTACGATAGTTCGCTTGGTTCCCCGAATCCCAATAAACCAAAACTTGGTTTTCATCTTTTCGACGTCGCACGACCGTTCCAACCATTCCTTCTCCTCCGTCTTGCTCTCCCCACGCCCAGTCTGGACCCCTAACTACTCGTAAACCAATCTCCATTTTCTTGTTTGTCCACTCTCAAGGTCTGAGTCTCAATAATAAGAATAAGACCCGAACAAAACACATTTTAGGTGACCGCCATTTTTACACGGCGATAAAAATAGTATTCGTTCCTAAAACGCGCAGTTTCGTCTTAGCTTCCGGGAAAAATAGCAACCTCGTTCCCAGAATCTGGGTGCTAACAAAACTTTATGTTTGGGGGACGGGTAGTAAAGTATATAATTGTCGCTTTAACGAGAAAGGGGATAAGCGTTTTGACGTATTCTCGGTCATCAGAACAAGCTTATGGCCAAGCATTTCGTGATCACACAAGTATTTTCGACCTGCAACCGGTTCATGTTGTTGTCAACTCAGCCAAACGTTTCTGAGCGACGGAAAGCACGTTAAAAAACCTCGTTTCTTCAGGGATGGAAACAAACCCCGCGACGATCAATTTTTCGCACTAGCAAATGCCACGAACCGAGCTGAATTCGACATTAAGCCAGTATTAGACTCCTAAATATGTGAACACAGAGGTAATCTTTATCCTTATGCTTTATTTTGTGCTAAATTTTTACTGTCAGACGGCCAATTAGCCAAAAAACCTAACTTAACTCAGAGAATAGGCGACCGATCGAAATCAATTCACCGAGTAGTTGTTGACAAGATCAATTATATTACATTGGGCAACACTATACAGATTATATTTTATATTTTATCTGCAAGCTAAGATTTAGACACGAATGCAGCACACAAACTACAAGAATTATTACATTCTGGTCAATAAAAGCATCATTTTATATTAAAGCAAACGATGTGCTGATGTGTGTGATGTTATATTTTGTTCAGGCAATATCGAATTCAAATCTGGATGAATAAACATCTGGCTCTTTTTACCTTTGTTGAATTTAGAAGGTGACTGGAGGCTTTCAAAGGTGTACATATTAAAATGTTAAATGCCTGTGTGTTTGAACGAATGAGCCCCTTGACAGGCATTCGTCTTATAGTAGTGTTCGTTCGAGAAGATCAACGAAAGTAGTTATTGACCCTACCCCGATGGAAAATATTTTGTCACAGGGTGGCACGTGACCAGCCGCAACCAGGGTCTCTCCCGATGATGACGTAGCTGAAGAGAGAGAGGCCCTGGGAACGACGTTGGAAAAATAGGTGTGATGACGTCTGGGGTCCTCTGGGGGTCAAGTCTGGGGACCAAACACCATCAACTGGTCAGCATAAGCCAGCATTGACTGGTCAATAGAATAATGTTTTGGAAAACGCCACAACAAGGGAACTCGCGCTTGTTGGGGTATCATACAATACTGAATGCAAGGCTGGCACTACGGCAAAGGGCAGATTTATTAATGGCCAATATTTCGACTAATAGTATAAGTCTTCCTCAGGGCCAGGGCTGTACTGAAAGAAAATATTGTAACGGCTCCTAAAATTGGTTATAAATGATTGGCTAATACATGACATGTAGACAGCGCACTTGTAAACATAAGATAAAAATAATATATGACATATATAGTGTATGATATAAAAATGAGTTCAGCGTTCGTTCCTTCGGTTAATGCCTTCTGGCGACAAAGTGTTCCCTCTATGAATTAAAAAGGCCTCGCGTGCTTTTCGACGGGAAGCATTGATGGTAGGCTGCAGTTCAGGCGGGATGAGTCTCATGTATCATACAGTTTGTATGCGGATCCAGTGTCAAATATAAATTTCGGTAAATTTTATATTTTATAATGTTTGTGAATTGAAAACTAAAGATACTTAGAAGAAGGCTTTACTCATCAAATTTGAGGAATGTAGCGGTGTTAGAAAGCGTGCAATTAATTTTTTGGGGTTTTCCATACATTGTCTGTAAATTTTTCCGTCGGTTGTATGTGAAACAAAAAAATCAACTGCACGTTTTTTAGTAAAAATAGTTTTTTTATGGCTAGTAAAAATATCCAACAACATTAATCTTTAACTGTTCAAGATTAATCTTTTTTAATGCTTAATTATGATGCTTTAGTTACAGAAATTGCAACGTATCTACAAAAATAGCCTGCGAGTAAGCTCTCGGGATCGGCATCGGGCTCGGGTTCGGGACTTGTGGGAGGGGGGTTATTTATTTATTCATTTAACTTCGCCTAATGCATGTTCAATTCCTACAGTTACCCATCCCCCCCCCGGGCACACCCCCGAGGATTTGCCATTTTTTCTTCACTTGGCGTCCTAATCCCCACCCCCTGGGCACAAAGAAAGAGGTAATTCCCCACCCCCGGGACACTCAACACCAAGCTGCACCGTTTCTCAAGAAGACAGAAATATGTATTATATAAATCCACCGAACAGTTTACAAAATATACATGTACTGGACTAGACTCGTATGGTTACAAAGATCAGGAAGCATCTCTCCCATTGTTTTTCTTCCTTGCTCGCGTTTCTTTGTCTTTCATCGCTCCTGTCTTGCGGTTGTTTGGTGTACTGAGGATGTGTTCTTCCCAACACTTCACATCATCCACTGACAAGCTTTAACTTTGCCAAATTGTTTTCTTCCAGCCAATTACTAACAAATTGTAAGGATTTCCCAGCAAAGAAGTCCGCTTGTTGAGTCATGTCGTCCGCTATGTGCTTCGACGAAATTTTCGCCCCATAATTCCTTGCGCACCTAGATTATCCCCACCCCCTATCCCCGGGACAAGACTGCTTGCAAAATTCCCCACCCCCGAACCACAAGGGCCGACTTTGTCCAGGGGGGGGGGGGGGGGGGGGGGGGGGGGGGGGGGTAACTGTAGGAATTGAACCATACATAACTAGAACACAAAACTGGTGGGTGGGGGACGGAAAGGAGCCTCCCCCTCCCCTCCCCCTATTCCAAATCCTGAGCCCGAGAGCTTGTTCGCAGGCTACTATAAATAGCAAGGATATACATTCCACTACACCCGTAATAAAATATATGAAAGTCTACTGACTCATAAATACAGGGACTACAGTCAACTCTCTCAACGGACACCTCTATAAACGGACACCCCTATAAGACGGACACCCCTATAAGACGGACATCGGGTGTTGGTTCCTGCCGTTTTTCAGTCATTTTACTGTAACTAAACTCTCTATAAGATGGACACCTCTCTAAGACGGACAACGGACACTTTAAACTGTCAACGGACACTTGAGAAGTGCTTTTTTAGTGAAAAATACTTCAAAACTGAAATGTAAGTGCTGAATATGAACAAACGAGTCCACTTTTCTAATGCTATTTTTGTTCCAGTTTGTAGGTTTTGCTTAAGTAAAGGACTTTAAACAGACTTAAAACAGACGTGTATTCATTGTGCATAGGTTCAGCTTTGTTGTCTCAGAATAACTGGTTTCACGTTACCTCGACTCTCTATAAGCCGGACACCTCTCTAAGACGGACAGTTGGGGCCGGTCCCGACGGTGTCCGTCTTAGTGAGAGTTGACTGTACTGTATAGAAAGTATACCACCTAAGCTAAATAAGTTCTTCTGGTAGTGCTGTACAATATGGGTTTCCAGTCTGTGTAAGGAAATAATAAATTATGGTCCATTTAAATAAAAGCTATTGACCATTAATTTCCTGTGCCGTGCCGTGTTTGTTATGCTGTACAAGTTGATTGAACCCCCTTAAAAGTCTGTGGATAAAATCCTACAGTGTGACCATTTAAATTAAAATGAAGCTACTGAGCAGTACTTTCCTGTGGTAGTGTTTATTATAATGTACAAGGTAGTTCTAACTTTTGAGTCTGTGGATGAAATCCTAAAGTGTGACCATTCAGACGAAAGCTACTGAGCAGTACTTTCCTGTGGTAGTGTTTATTATAATGTACAAGGTAGTTCTAACTTTTGAGTCTGTGGATGAAATCCTAAAGTGTGACCATTCAGACGAAAGCTACTGAGCAGTACTTTCCTGTGGTAGTGTTTATTATAATGTACAAGGTGGTTCTAACGTTTTAGTCTGCAGATGAAATCCTAAAATGTGACCGTTCAAATGAAAGATACTGAGCAGTACTTTCCTGTGATACTGTTTATTATGCTGTACAAGGTGGTTCTAACTTTTGAGTCTGTGGATGAAATCATAAAGTGTGATTATTCAAATGAAAGATACTGAGCAGTACTTTCCTGTGGTACTGTTTATTATGCTGTACAAGGTGGTTCTAACTTTCAGTCTGTGGATTAAATCATAAAGTGTGACTATTCAAATGAAAGCTGCTGAGCAGTACTTTCCTGTGGTACTGTTTATTATGCTGTACAGGGCGGTTCTAACTTTTGAGTCGGCGGAGTCGAACTCCTGACCATTCAAATTTAAGCAATGGAAAAGTACTTCCTTGTAGTGCTGTTTGCTTTTTAATATTTTCTACTATTGTCTCGAGTTAAACGAGTGTCATTGGAGAGGAATGTTCCGAAGAATATGTTTTATGAGCAGATTGTTCTTCCTTCGAAGGATTCCAAACCCTTCCACGCACGCAAGACGAAAATCTTTTCCACACGAGTTTTCTTAACTGCTTGTCCACACACGTGTAAACAACAGGATTTAACACAGCGTTCAGATAAGATAACCATTTCGCCACACTAGCGCCATCTGGGTCCAAGGTATAAAACGGAAAAATTAAGCTAACAATTATAAATGGTGCCCAACAGCACAGAAAGGTTCCGATGACAAACGCGATCGTTTTGGCGGCTTTAAGATCACTTTTGACGTTCTTATAACACTGTTGGTTCATGGTGCTGTGAACGTGAACTTGGTCACGTGCATGTCGCCTTGCAATGCGAAACATGCTACCGTAAGCTACGATAATAATGACCAGCGGCAGAAGGAAACTTGCAAGCATTACAAACAGGGCGTATCCTGAAAAGGAAAGAGAAAGAAATTAAATGACGCGTCAATTTAAAGGCCCGTTTACACAGGCGATTTTGTTTTTTGTGCAATTTTTGTCGCACTTTTCAGTGCAAATTTTGCCGCGCGCAAGTTGCATCTTAAAAATTGCGTGGGTAAACAAGTGGTGATTTCAGTGCGATTTGGGAGCGTTTTGTCGCATGATGTCGCAGAGGTTCGAAACCTGATGCAACTTGGCGGCGATTTTGGGGAAATCACAGCAAATCAAAGCAAATGTCGCACCCAAATCGCACAGAAATCGCCCTAGTTTACACATGCGACAAAAGCTGCCTGGACAGCGCGACAAAAATCGCATCAAAAATCGCTTGTGTAAACACGATGTGCTCGGAAATAAAACTGCGTCCATTAAAAAGCCTAATCTATAAATGGGTATTATATTGATTTATACACTGGTTGATCAGTGATAAATTGACCCCTGGGCTGTGTGAATTATCACTGATTAATACTTTCGCAACTGAAAATGTTCCAATAAATCATAACTATTTTGTATGCATGTATAAAGTAGGAAATTTTTGTTGTGTGTCTTTCTCAAATTTTTAGCCAAACTCTTGCAAAAATGTTTCCACTTAACGTTCGTCTCTACTGAGCCATTGAATTACTGGCAGCTTTGCCGTCAGCAATTTTGTGACAGGATAATAACACTTTTATTGAACTACATTGTTCGTTTGGTATTAAAAAGACACTATCATAGTCTCGTTTGTTTGCAAAGGGACAGTATTCCGATAAAATATCGAAATTTCGCTAATTTCCATGTTACGATACGATACGATACGATACGATACGGTACGGTACAGTACAGTACAGTACAGTACAGTACAGTACAGTACAGTACAGTACAGTACAGTACAGTACAGTAAAGTACAGTACAGTACAGTACAGTACAGTAAAGTACAGTACAGTACAGTAAAGTGCAGTGCAGTGCAGTGCAGTGCAGTGCAGTGCAGAGCAGTGCAGTGCAGTGCAGTACAGTACAGTACAGTACAGTGCAGTGCAGTGCAGTGCAGTACAGTACAGTGCAGTGCAGTACATTACAGTACAGTACAGTACAGTACAGTACAGTACAGTACAGTACAGTACAGTGCAGTACATTACATTACATTACATTACAGTACAGTACAGTGCAGTGCAGTGCAGTGCAGTGCAGTGCAGTGCAGTACAGTGCAGTGCAGTGCAGTGCAGTACAGTACAGTACAGTACAGTACAGTACAGTACAGTACAGTACAATACAGTGCAGTACAGTACAGTACAGTACAGTACAGTACAGTACAGTACCGTACAGTACAGTACAGTACAGTACAGTACAGTACAGTACAGTACAGTACAGTACAGTACAGTACAGTACAGTACAGTACAGTACAATACAGTACAGTACAGTACAGTACAATACAGTGCAGTACAGTACAGTACAGTACAGTACAGTACAGTACAATACAGTGCAGTGCAGTACAGTACAGTACAGTACAGTACAGTACAGTGCAGTACAGTACAGTACAGTACAGTACAGTACAGTGCAGTACAGTACAGTGCAGTGCAGTACAGTACAGTACAGTACAGTACAGTACAGTACAGTACAGTACAGTACAGTGCAGTGCAGTGCAGTGCAGTGCAGTGCAGTGCAGTGCAGTACAGTACAGTACAGTACAGTACAGTACGATATCCTTTATTAGTTTTTCCAAATGGAATCTCCCAAAATAATTTACAATATGTTACCAAATGAGAGAAATTACCAATATGTTACCAAATGAGAGAAAATATACAACTAAATTGGATAACAAGATTCTATACAGAGCAAAATAGAACAAGTAGTTTGGGAAAAAGTGCTAGATGTCAATGATTGAAGTGGATTAGTTTATCAAAATTGATTTCGTGACAAGGTGGTCACGTACAAAAACTCAAAATTGCCTTTCTAATAAACATTTGAGGTTTCAGCCGTTATTCGTTCTCTTTAGTTTACATTTCTTTGTTTATATCGCCGATCGCAATTGCATCGGTTCTTCCTAATTCAGACAATAAAGAAAGCTTAAATTACGCCTTCGGCTATGAGGGTAGGGTCGAGTCATCACTGCTAGTGTGACGTCAAGTCACAGATCAGTGATTTTCAAAATGGGGGCAAATCTGTTGAACGTTATCTTCCAAAAATGTGGAATTTCCTATGATTTGGATGATTCATTAACTTTATTTGATGTAACTCAGGATTCGAAAGATACTCTTGGCCATACTCATGAAATCACGATATATAAAATCGACTAATATTTTCCCAAGCTGGTTCAATCACAGGGTACCCAGGTTCACAACACAAGGGAGTCCTTAACGACAAAAATTTAAGTATTTTAGGTGAAGTCAAACCAGAAAACGAAAACTCGCTAGAATGCCGTTTAGAAGCCATAAAGCCGTCAAGAAACAACAGACAGACATCATTTTATGAGGTATGAACACTTAAGTGTCTATTTATTTATAATTTTGATCGATAAAATCCCATACAAATCCTTACATAATTTTTGTCATATTTTTGAGCCTGTACTCCCTGTGGTTCAATAAAAAAAAATTTTAAAAAATTAAAAATTAACAAAAAGGTCAGTAGCCTACCTCCATTGTCACGATACGGACTTAATGGTTTAAACAGCAGCGCAACAGTCATGGAATAAAGCCATATTCCTCCAATGACATGCATAGCCCTTCTTGTAGTCATAAATAGCACATACGAATACGGCCTGGACACCGCTATATAACGATCCACACTGATTGACGTCAAACTTAGAATCGAGGCTGTCCCGCACAAAATATCCACGTGCCTCCAAATCATCACAAACGTTTCCCCAAGAAGGTTAGCCGCTGACCTATCACCGTATAACAGAAATATCAACCACACTGGCATGCTTATCACTGAAACGAAGATATCGGCAATGCAAAGGTTTATGATGAAGAATCGAGTTATTCGTCTGGCCGAATGCTGTTTGTAAACTGCTAAACAAACAAAACTGTTCGCTATCAATGCGCAGATGATGAGAAGGCAAATTAATGAGGCGCTGATGTACGAAGCTGGTGTCCCAAGAAGACTTGGTTTCTCTGAGCTTGTAGACGAATTTGAAGTGTGAGAGATGGAGTCGTTCATTGTAGCTCTGGATTTTGTTGCCACTGTTAGCTCGACGAACCTAAATGCTGTCGATGACTGCCGATGAGGTTCGACGACTGCCGATGATTGTCGATGACTACCGAAGATTGACGATGATTCTCGATGATTTTCGCTGAACACCGAAGATTGGCGATGACCGTTAATAACTGACTGTAATGACTGCTGATGATTGTCGATAATTAACGAAGATTAGCGATGATATCCGATGTTCGTCGTCTTTCCTATAACAACAAAGAAAAGCAAAGGAATTACTGAGAGTCGCCGTAACCTTTCCCAACGAACAACTCCATAATACAAACACCTCTATTATTAGCAAGAGTTTGCCCCGCTCCTAAGGACTGACCGAAATTCATACATGATACAGAAATCCAACCATGATTCTTTAGATTCTATATTGAAGAAGTAAGCATAGTGCGCATGCGCCTAATGCATCTTGTATTAATTTAGACATCATCATCATAAACTTTATTTAAATGTCAAAAGACCGCCTAGCCAGGGAGAAATCTCCATTACTAATATGGGGACATTCTAAAAATTAGATTAAAATAAATAAATAGTTACTAGTAATAACAACAATTTCAAGCAAGACACAACAGCAAGACACAACTCTCGCAGGTAACCGATTTTCACCTACAACTGCGAAAGTATATTAGAATGATAGATATAGATGCATCATCATTTAAGCTTGTCCATGAGTGTCACTGTATTTATTGCTTTTAGTAATTCATTTACCTGTTATGACATCCACTCCAGAAATAACATTTATTTTGAGCTATTTTGCCAGAAAAATCTATTGTGAAAAGCAACTTTAGCCGTTACCTTGTTTGTTTTCGATTTCAAATAAAAATTGTCTTAAACGAGCTCCGACCAATTAAATTGTCTCCGTTACACACTCAAGGATATCTAGGTGCAAGATAAAATACCACCGAAAAGATATATACCGACAAAGGGGCGATTATTTAATTTTGTCATGTTTTTATAAGTGCGGTAAGATGAATTGCACTCTAGAATAAAATAATCATATTTGAGTCTATGAATATAACTTTAATGTAGCTTTTTCGCTTTTGATTTCAAACACAAATTGTCTCCAAAAAGATCCGACCAATTAAACAGATTAAATTGTCTCCGTTGCACACTCAAGAATTTTAGATGGACGATAAAATACCGCCGAAAAGATACCGACACACTAGAGCGATTCTTGTTATCCTTTAATCTTTCTCGCGTTTTTATAGGTGCGGTAAAATACACTACACTTTAGATCAAGGCTAAAGGCGCCATATTGGAGTCTACGAATATAACTTTAACGTAGCTTGTTTGCTTTCGATTTCAAATATAAATGGTCTCAAACGAGCTCCGACCAATTAAATTGTCTCCGTTGCACACTCAAGAATTTTTCGACGCCAATAAAATACCGCCGAAAAGATACCGATCACGGTTTTATAGGTGCGGGAAGATTAACTGCGCTGTATGAATATATATATATATATATATATATATATATATATATATATATATATATATATATATATATGAAACTGCGGATGAAACATGAGTGAAATTTGTAATCCTCGCCGTGCGTTTATATCGCAGTTGAAAAAAGCAACCTGAAAAGCTAGAATTTTTTCAAGTTGCTTTCTCGACTGCTCAGGTGACAGCACACTGCGAGGATCACAAATTTCGACTAAAAGAACCGTAATCGATTCTATGAAAATACTATGCTGGCGATTATTCATATTATGAAGTAAACAGCCCAGGAAAAATAATTTTTGTTTTCGATCCACCCAAGTTAATAATAAAGAGAACTACAAAAGTTCGGCCCAGTTATTTGAAGTATACAATTACAATTTTTAGATATTTCATTCCCAGGAGAAAACTACAAATCCTCAGGCTCATTCAAATAACAAAGTGTTTTTTTATACTCCAGGTTTTATAGCAAAGATGAATGGGACGAAATGAGTCACGCTGTTCTACAAACTTTAATGTGGAAGGAAAACTCGACACAGTCTATATAAAAGGTATTGAATTCTTAATAAAGAGTATATTATCGCTATGCAGGTAATTCCGGACATAAAAGACCATAAAGTAAACTTTAAGGTAGTTTTTTTCAAAAATTATCGATCGACAGTTTCCGATTTCAGCTACATGGGCATGACATAGGCAACTTGTGGTCAAAAGGAAAAAAAGAAGTTAAAGCATAAACCAAAACGTGTCAGCCAGTCTTAAAATGAACACTTGGTTCTTTCGAAAACAGTTCATTTGATTTATATTCAAATTCGTACAAGCATATTTGTATTAAACCACAGTAAACAATAATGTTGATCAAGGGTTATGAATTGCATGCAGCTGGGGTTACAGTATTTGATCTCGTATCTTGTTATCAGACCAATTTTTTTTGCTTGAAATTGAAGTCTTTTTTTACTATTATTTTAGTCACTGTTTTATTTTTAGAACATGACTCCCATATAGAATTACCTGGGGTGATCTTCGCCGGAAATTTTGAAAGGAACTTCCTAAATGGGTGTGCGGGCTCACATGAATATCTTTTTTCTCAAAAGTTGTTCCTGTCGACAGCATAATCATTTGTCTGTAAAACATGAAAGCAAAGCTGAAAACAGCGTATATTTTGTTTGGTACAATATTTCAGCTGGCCAGACCAGCCTTCTTCAGGTATAAGATGGTACTAAATTTACAATATGTTATACGATGTTATATATAAGGAGAATGTTACAATACAAAAGAATTAAGTAATATAGGCTATGACGAAATCGGAAATAAAAACGAAAAAGTATTACATTTCATCACCTTTGTTCATGCCGTGTGACTCTCTAAGGTATTACCTTCATAAAAAACATGTGATTCCCTGACTTTACGTATCGAGTCACGGGAAGTGTTAATAGTTTCTAAAGGAATTAGTTGCATGTCGGAGTTAGAATATTTAGGATTAGAAAGAAAATGTTCTGCAGCAGTAGTAGGTTTAGCGGGAGGTTTAGATTTGATGTTAGTTTTGTCAACTGACCGTCTGTACAAGCAGCGGGATTCTCGGTTTCTTGCCATTTTACCGGTTATATATGTCTGGCCGTACACTAAAACAGAACAGTTCAGAATGATTTTACAGTGATTGTTTTCGATTCAAACCACGAATTACAACACCTGAAAGGTACCCGGACAATCACCCCCTCACTTTTATATGAACCCCCCCCCCCCCCCCCCCCCCAGGCGGTGACAAATGACGAGGGTACAGTTTGGTTAACGTGGAATTTTAAACACAGGTTATGAAAGTGGATTAACTAAATTAGATTTCATTAAGGGGTAACTGTATGTAGGGATACTAATAGAGAGAGCTCTAAATGTAAACATTTATCCCGGGGAGGGGTAGTCCCATCAATTTATGATAGCGGTGTATGCCGCGAAAGCTCTTAACCCTAACCCTATTTTAATGGTAGAAAATCGAACATTGATTCCCTATTTAAGGACTGAGTACCTAAAAACCATACCCTATGTCGCAGCACATACCTAAAGTATAAAGCTTTCAAATGGGAGTCCCCCCCTCCCCCCCCCCCCCCCCCCCTCCCTCCCCATCCGCCACGAAAGGTTATTTTAAAAGCGCACGGCTAAGTGTTTCACAAGCAGGCAACGATCCCGGGCCATCGATCTTAGCAATAAACCGTGGTATTCTGTCCCACTGTTCATCTTCAAACAACAAAAACAACGTTTAGCCAACAATGAACCCCTCGGATATTTGTTTGCGTCTTTAGCGCCGGTTTTGTGCTAGTGAATCGTTTTATTCTACTGATTCACAACAACTTGGTTTGTTCTATTCGCCAGGCTTTCACTGGCAGGCTCAAATGTTGAGTCGGATAACATGCTTTTGAGTTTGTGGAAGTTATTCTAAGATGCTAACAGTTAGAACATTGTAAATGGCAGTTTTTTTTTAACACGACATCACTTTAATTTTTATAGTGACTATAGTATATAAATAAAGTTTTTTGTACTGTAGTTACTCGAAAGTTTGTAAACAGAAACATGACTGCGATTTTTTCAAGTTTTAGCGTTACTAGTTTGTAGTAAAAGGCAATGCATGATAAATATATGAACGTAAACTGATAAAAGAACTAATGAAAATGTCGTGGTCTGAATTATAACACGAGGTCACAGAGCCCCAAAACAATACGTCGGGTCCGTTTGTTATTTTTCAACATCCTTTGTGTCCGTTCGTATGACAGCGCGTATATTGGCGCGTTTAAATTCGATTAAAGTAGAAATAAAGGGGTCTTGGATAAACATACTCATTGTGAATGATAGCAAACGTTTTCACTTACCAATCATACAACCGTATAGTGTGATCTGCTTAGCTTTAAAACACGGAGTATTATCTTCGTATTATGTAAAACCTCTTGGTGGATGATCCCAAAGATTTGAAGTCTCGACTCGGCTCGCAAATGAAATAAATTGAATTTAGTGCTGTGTTTACGCAATTTGTGCCACTGATAATTTTCCCATTAAATGTTTGTTGATTCTTGTAATGGTTTCCTTACGCTGATATTACCTGTAAACACATTGAAGTCACTCTCCGCTTCTTTTATAATCAGTCAAATATTTCTTAAAATAAACAGGTTTCAGATGACACGGTATTGGCTGACGCATGCTGATAACCATGGCTGATACGATATGATATTGCACGGAAATCGCACGTAAGCTTCTTTCCTTTCTTTCTTCACCCTCGTTAATATTCAAAAGTAAAGAACAAATTTTCCTTCTAATAGTCCACTTGGAATATCTTGAAAAAGAACAAAAGATCATATCGCAAAGGCATACTTTTAAATTTTTTCTTTTTTAAATTGGAATGGTCCAATACCGTGAAAACATGACAAAATTTCCTTCCACGGGCTCAAAGGTCATAGAGTCACTTTACGTGACTGTCGCCCTCTGTTAACAGGAAATCAGTCGAAACGGGCAGGGACTCGAATGACGCATCCCATATTCCAAGAAAAATTGGAAGTGAATTTGACAATTGTCTTTTAATTCAAATTGTGAAAATAAGGAAACTGGTTTCAAGAAAAATGAATGCTCAATCACTTCCCTAATGTTAGTAATTTTAAATTACATAATTTTTCAACGGCTTAACAGTTACAAACAACGTTATTAAACTAATACAGGTTTTT
The DNA here is from genome assembly GCA_024195265.1 of Dendrophyllia cribrosa. Taxonomy (NCBI): domain Eukaryota; kingdom Metazoa; phylum Cnidaria; class Anthozoa; order Scleractinia; family Dendrophylliidae; genus Dendrophyllia; species Dendrophyllia cribrosa. The sequence continues at coordinate 29,252,274 of JAJLRJ010000011.1, read as the reverse complement.
ACACCAAACGGAATGCCCCTCAGCAGAAAGACGGTTCTAGCCACAGATCCTACCAAGTGGTCCGTAAAAATGACTTGAAAGATGTGAAACCGAAATCTCTTCCGAATCAACAGCAGATCTCTCGCACTAACCGCCAACATCCTCCCTGCCTCGTTTAGCACTCCTCTTTATAGAACATCCTTCAGCGTGCGAGGTTTATTTTGCTCGCGGCTGTTTCCGAGTCGATCAAACTCCCGAAGGGCGGGGGGGGGGGGGGAGACTACCCCTAAGCCGGGCACCAATTTTCTCTGAAAAGTTGTTCCTTCCGGTTGGGAGAACTCTTTTTAAAAGCACAGTTAGAATTGCTAAGTTAAAGTGCGAAACTGAGATTCACTTCAGTCGAATCACTCCCGTATGTACACTTCAGTTATTTTGATTTAAAACAGGCCATAAATCATACAAACTCTGTCCCCTGGGTGTTCCACGTCCTGCTGTAGTTGGCTATTGGCTGTTATCTATGACTCCGGTAAGTTAAGGAAAATATGAGTATTGTGTACCCTAATGACCTTCGTGGGGTTTAGAATTCGCGAATATCGCCTAAAATGGTAGGTAAAATTTTCGCGGGTAAACTTTTTGCGACATCGGCAATGAGTGAAGTACAAAAAACATGATCATGGCGACCATTCCTTAGAACCCTAGGCAACACTGTGTGCAATTTATAACCATCGCAGTTTGGTGTGGGCGGCTATTACTAAATTGATCTCTTTAAGTCATGTTTGTCGGTCAGCTGCATGAACTAGAGTTTAATAAAAATGACTGAAAATAGAGGAGCTTACGTGGTTGGCCCTTTTTCCGTGATTTTAATTTTCTTAGGAAGCAAGTGGCCTTCATCTTTGCGCAGGATTTCGCCAGTAAACTCTGAACACAGTTTTCGGGAACTGCCCGGGGGGGGGGGGGGGGAGGGGGTACTCCCTATAATGGGCTATACCGGGATGCTCCGCCCAAAAGGGGTACCCTTTTTAGGCTGGAGGTATAGAAGGGTAGGGACTTCACGAGTTGAAGTGTATGAAAGGGTAGGGATTTCACGAAGTATAGAAAAGGGTAGGGAAAACACGAGTTGAAGTATAAAAGGGTAGGGAAAACTGCCATTTTAGTATTATAAAAAGGGCCTTTCAAAAAAATTCAAACAGACGCACGTAAAGGCTGTATGAAAGGGGTACTATTTTCAATCTTTTTAATGAAAGGTATATGGTATGGTAAAAGGTATATAGGGGTACCTTTTCTGTCAAAAACGGTATATGAAAGAGTAAGGGTTTGGACCTCAGGGCGGAGCATCCCCGTACAAAACTTTGTTGAGTACCCCCCCCCCCCCCCCGCTCCCGCCCCGGGGGGGAACTGTCACTTTCGAGAATAAAGAGACAGTGTCCTGGCTGAAGGAAGAAAAAATTGCTAAAAGTAATGAACGCAAACAAATATGAACTTTATAAGAGACCTCTGAATATCCACCAGAATGGCAGGCAATTTTGATTTCTTGACCGCCTGTCACGAAATTGAAATTGATGAACTGTAATCCACTTCCATCCTTGTAATCCTGCACTTTATCTTCAAACTATGAACTTTATAAGAGACCTCTGAATATCCACCAGAATGGCAGGCAATTTTGATTTCTTGACCGCCTGTCACGAAATTGAAATTGATGAACTGTAATCCACTTCCATCCTTGTAATCCTGCACTTTATCTTCAAACTATGAACTTTATAAGAGACCTCTGAATATCCACCAGAATGGCAGGCAATTTTGATTTCTTGACCGCCTGTCACGAAATTGAAATTGATGAACTGTAATCCACTTCCATCCTTGTAATCCTGCACTTTATCTTCAAACTACTGCTTCTGATTTTGGTAAAATAACATGGTAGTTTTTAAACAAGCAAAATCTCGTTATTTCGGTCTCCTCGTATTAGCAAAGTTTAAATTCTGACGACATGCATATCCGGCCGTGAATGCTGCTCGACTGCTTCCGATTTAAGTTTCAGGTGCACGCAATACGATCTATAATTGGTCAAAATGGTTTCATAAGGGATGTGGATCGGGGATTTTTCCAAGCTACAATTCTGCCTGACTCCGATAGACAAACAATGGCATTATTAAAAATCGGATCTCGATTTTCACGCGTTTGATTGGTTCCCCGGACACAGGTCCTCAGCTCATATCCTATCTATCCTAGCAGTGCTAAAAATGAGCACGTAATTAACATGACGCCATCGAGGGAACCACCCTCCTCGATCGACGTGATGTTTTGCACGAAGGCTCCACTAATAGATCGTTTTTCATTTTTTTTTAGCTATTTTCCCAATTTTCCCAGCTTAATATTCTTCAAAATACAGAGACATTGTGGCAGCTGTGGTGACTATAGCGATAAAATTGTCCTTGAAGAAGACGTAACCCGTCTCGTGAGACTTAAACACGAAACATCAAACTCAGAACTAAATCAAGTGGGTCTCGCAGTTTGTTTATTTTCAAGGAAGAGTTTCTAGGTCAACAAACATGTCTCCAGGAAAAGAGGACCACAGTTGTAATCAGATTACGTGGGCGATCCTCGACTGGGCGGAAATTTAAAATAGCCGAATAAACAGCTTAAAGGGATGGTTTCACGGTTCAGCGCATGTGTACAGATAAAAATGCTTTATTACCAATTTTATCGGTTAAAAAACACTCACATTTACTTCGATAATCACATATTATAATTTGTCCAAACAAAGCGAAGGATGACCAAAATTCACAGAAAATTTCAACGGATTTTATCGACAAAGTCAACACTGAATAAAACCTTTGACCCGAAGGATTTATTCTACGCTCTGGTGTGGCTTTCATGGCGCACATGGTTATGTATAATCATCCATTCAATCAGCTAAATGACCGCGACATTTTCACGGGCAAATTTCCCGCCAGAGTTATCTACTCGCTTCCGATTGGTCTAAACAATGAAAATAAATGGGTTACGCCATAGCTTGCACATGCGCCGAACCGTGAAACCCTCCCTTTAACGAGATGGCTTTTATTACTGTTGGCCAAAATTAGAACTAACATTCTGTTTTGTATAATTGCATCGTGACAAAGTACATGAATGTGGCAAAATGTCAGCCTGAGTATCTTCTTAGCACGTTTAAATTTAAGAAATGTTAAAAATTCGGCCAATTTCAAGATTGTCATAAAAAAAAGATAAAATAAAAGCCCAAACTGAAAGCCAGAATACAACCGTGGACAACTGTTACGACCTGGTTGGGTCTTGTCAGCACGGTGTAGCAGCAAAATGATAGAAAAAACTAGGGCGAACGCCAATTCTCTACCAAATCGCACGTGGTGATGACCACAGATGTGCTCAATTTCAAAGGATTGCCAATTGACCACGTCACAGCGGCGCATGACCATGAGTAATAGGTTCTCATAAAAACAAAAGAGTGTAGTACATTATTAGCGGCTGTGCGAGGTTCACTCGATCGCGGCTGTTTCGAGTCAATCAAATTTTGTTCTTGTGTTAACAATATCACAAACTATGTAGTTTATAAAAGGTTGATTTTTCTCTTTTAAATGCATAGTTATTAATAGGAGCTGCAAAGTTAAAGGGTGCAAAACTGACTAGAGATGGAGATTCACTAGGCTGATTCCTGTGATTCACAAGGCTGCCATAATCAGTACTCTAAGAATCGTACAGTATTTTGTCACGTGATAAAGGATAAGATTGCGCCCGGTTTGCATGGTTTGCTGACGTTATTTCCAGTGTCGACAGTGTCTGGTAGCCATGTTTTTTTTTTCTAGAAATCTTAAACAGTTGTGCTAACGGAACGAATGACAAAATACGCCACGCGCGATTTTTGGAGTATTCCTGCAGCCTTGTCCTGGGTCAAGCCCAAATCATACCGTCCAGAAGGACGTCGGACACCTTATTGAGACTTATATAATGGAGTAACTGGTAAGCTTTCAGTTGAGGTTTAGGGGTAGCACTTTATATAATTCAATTTAGGACTAAGCAACCCGAGAAGCTAGGTGGTACAGTGGTACGGTAGGCTATGTAAGCCTAATCTTAGCTGAGGTCACAGGTTCAATCCTGAGTGAGGATTTTAGATTTTACTTTTTACACTTAAAAATTTATTGAAAGTAAAATTCTAAGTGTCGACATTACGTTATATAAGTCTCAATAAGGAGTCCGACGTCCTTCTGGACGGTATGATTTAGGCACCACCCTTGTCCTGATGGGTTTCTACGCCTGCCCGCCATTTTAAAAACAGAAAATCAACTAAACTGCAGATACCGTGAACAATCTATTGCGTCACATTGGATCAAATACAAACAGTGATAAGCAACAGACCACTGCAAGGACCGATCAAACAATATGGAAAGGCATTCTCTCGAAATGGCACTACGGTCGGCCAAACCTGACATGATCAGCGCTCAAAACTAGAAAGCAGACACAGACAGCTGTTTCGGGCTTGTTATGCCCTCGTCAGTGTGCCATAGCTAAAACATAATGAGAATCGGTAAAAACAGCGAAAAAACAGATAAAAAAAAACAAAAAAAAAAACAGAGAAGACCTGGGGACGAGGTTAGTTTGATCAGTGCGCCTCAATTCAACAGTGCGCCGGGCATTTCCCAGGCTTCGTGCGTTCAACAAGGTAAAAGAGAACTGCTAGGTACTAAACCTGCCGAGTTTTTGTGATCATAAAAACGGCCTGCAACAGAGGATGCGTTAAATGAATTAATTCATTGCTATAAACTTGTTAAATAATGAAATTTACAAATGGACAAGTGTACTTTCCGTGCGGGAGATACATCTATCTCTGTTTGTAGACAAATTCATTTCCTTGTTTTCATTGAGGACAAATATGATTTATTTTGAACAAAAGAGCTGGTACATTCTATGCATTTCCGATGTCTTTTAATTTTCGTTTTTGCTCACCGCACTTTGATATCAGCTTTAAAAACATTTCACTCTTTTTTTTTACGATGATGATCAACTAGAACTGCTTCATAATTGATTCCATTTTCACTTTAAAACCACAATCAATCATTCCTGAATCCATCTTTAATGTTCCTCAAACGCCGTTAAAAAAATCATTTCAGTCTTTCCTAGAGGCCATTTTTCAGTCACGATCACATAGCGGTCTTTTTTAGTAATATCCAAGCCTGTGGTGCAATCATAACTTACAAAAAAATGCTCTCGAGTGATATTTTTCTGACGTGCTGTTTGTTAAGTAAAATTTTGCAAAATATCATTTGAGGATTCTTTTTGTAAATTTCGACCGAAAGGTCAATCACATTTTTTATTGTCTCGTATAAAGAAACGCGCATAAATATTTATCTTTTTACAGTTGCGACAAGACGCTGAAGACGTACAACATTCTCAGGACCATTTCAAAAATATTTATGCCACAATGTCCTGACATCTCGCGAACGATCGAAGTTTGCTTTCCGACGAGGAGCTAATCGCTACTTCGAAACTGGTTATATATCAATAATGTAAAATCTATACAAAACTCAGTTATATCATTTTATAACAGTAACAAATCATTCCTGACTCGACCTGACGCAACAACCAACTCACCTATACAACCAGCATAATAAATTTTCAATCCAGCACTGAGTTGCTCCTCGAAATTTTACTTGCTGTTTATATACAATCCTTTTTCGTGTTGCTAACCCGTCGAGTATTTAAACCTGTACTTCTAAACATATTTTTTGTTATTAACGAGCGTTCCCCCCGCATCAATTTCCTTTGGCGGCAAAATACATGAAAACATTATTCTTTCATCTCGAATTTAAACAAAAGAAATTGTTAGACATTTTCTCCCAGGGGCGTTCAACGTTGATGAAATCGTCGCGCTGTAAATCATTTTAATTAAAATGACTTACCGTTTGACGGAAACAAATTTGTGATATCACTAAATTTGTCGTTCGATTTTAATTTGTTTCTTTCTGTTTTGATGTAGGTCGTTAGTTTGCCAGGTTGATGTTACACTAGAAACTGAATAATGTCTCAGTTTTTCACTCGTATCATGCCCACTTAGTATCGCACTGAGATATGCAAATAAAGCTAAGTTGTTGAGATACGTTCCGTGCTTGAAAAATATCGCGTTTTAAAGACTTTAGTAAGTTGAATTAACGTGACAACAAATATTACATTTTGCTTCCCTCTGATATTTTAGTTCTTTTTTTATTTCATTAGATTACTTTAACATCGATATTTTCGTCTATCTGGTGAATTGCCGATGTTCTCTTTGAAATGAATGCATGGAAAATTTGTTTTAACGTTTATTTGAATGGTTTTCAACATTTTTTCTTTCGTATTCGCCAAGTTTGTTTTCATGATCTGATTTCATAAAACGGGGGATATGTCTCCTGATAACATTTATTTGTTATTCAAATTTCAATCTAATGAACGCGTTCTTTTGTAGATAAATACGATACTTTAGTTGTTTTTTATTTTATTAAGTTTGCGGTCCGGTGTTCAGTCTCACTCGCAACATCCGGGACTACCAGACCCCCTCTAGTCATTTCGGAATCCTGATGCCGGGCCTGATGCCCAAGAAGTGAAAATTAAACTTGATTTGCAGTGAAGGGATAGTACCAAAACAGTAGTTGTCATTTATTAGTTACTATTGTCTTTTTAACCGTTTAAATGCCAGAGTCAATTATGGAGACATATGTAATGTAGTTCTAACTTTTGAGTCTGTGGACGAAATCATATGGCGTGACCATTCAAATGAAACCTCTTTGGCAACACTTTTGCGTGGTACCTATTGCATGTACATTGAAAAACCTTTTTTTTTAATTAAAATTCAGACTTATTAAACTTCATGAATGAACCTGGCTATATTTGTTTGGTCCCTTTTAGTCATCATTTTTGCAACCACAAAAATACCAATAATCGGGTATAATTTAACACACTTACAAACATTTTTTACTATTGAAACCACAGGCAGCCCAACCGTGGTGTGTGAGTCACATCAAATTACAGATTCGAAGCCGGTACACAGTAATGAATATAGGTAATAATACGATTTGTCACGGAATTGAGAAGCGATAGAAAAATCGAGAATATTACACAATAAAGACTTCTTACGTTTACTTTAAATTGTCCCTTGATGTGTCTGACCGGTTTAAATGCATATTTACCACTTTTGTCACTCGTCACTATAGTGGATAGTGGGACGAGTGACAAAAGTGGTAAATATGCATTTAAACCGGTCAGGACACATCAAGGGACAATAAAGTAAACGTAAGAAGTCTTTATTGTGTAATATTTTCGATTTTTCTATCGCTTCTCAATTCCGTGACAAATCGTATTATTACCTATATTTCATTACTGTGTACCGGCTTCGGATCTGTAATTTGATGTGACTCACACACCACGGTTGGGCTGCCTGTGTTGAAACGCGAAGACAGTCACCCGGCGACACTTTGCAGGCGCCATGATGAAAAGAAGTTGATTGAATTGGCTTAATTTGGCATGCCTGCATTAGTCCCTTTTAACCCGTGAATACGGGCAAGCGTAATGAACGGGTTATCGGTAACGGTGGCTGATAGGCCATTTCCGAGTTGCCTTTAGCCTCTCTATCAAAGCGAGGCTAGATGCGAAACCTTTCATATGAAAATGAGTTTTCATTCATATGCAAATAAAACGTATTTGCATGTGAATAAAAACTCATTTTCATATAAAAGCTTTCGCATCTAGCCTCGCTTTGATAGTGAGGCTAAAAGCAACTCGGAAATGGCCTATTCACTCACTCACTCACTCACTCGCTCGCTCTTTCCCATCACTCAGCTGTAAACTTGTGACGTAATGTTTTGTTACGAATGCGTTTCGTAACAAGAACAACGTGAATCCAGTGATATAAACAATAACTAATTTGTTATAAACGAATATAAAGATGCCTAAGCCTAAAGCCTAAAGATGTTCCGCATTTGGATTCTTTAATGCAACCTTAAAATCGATCTAAAAGGATTTTTCAACCGAGACACGCGTTTTGATGCGTATCTACCTTGAAATAATAAAATTTAGTGTGATTTAATTATGTGTTTCACAATGGTCAAGTGGTTTAGTGCCGGGAATGGCACTCGGGAGACGCGAGTTCAAGCCACGATTTTTTTTTTCTTTCCTTCGGACTGGACATTATGAAAGTGATGTACTATTTGTTTGTTTTTTGCGTGTTAACTGAATCCTTACGTTTAATTTTAAAAATATTGAACCGTGTCAGTGTAAAAAAATAAGCTTACAGCAATATTGCGTTACGCGTTGGCATGTTTCGCTTGGCCTTGCAAAAAAGATAAAGATTACAAGCGAAAAACTAGATAAATAAAGCTTTAGGCTTTGGGTTACCTTCAGTTGATAGTAGTCGTGTTGGATCGCTATCAAAGTTATGTATGTACATCATATATGCGTCCCAAAAATGTCTATAAGATGTGTGTCTCCGTTAGCCCCATAGAGCCTTCTTAAAACTGTTACCGTGGAAATATACTGTTGTGCCGTTCAAATGGTGTCGTTTAAATCTCTTCTTGGTTTGGTTTTTGTTTTCCTTAATTTGTCATGTAATCCTTATTACCATAAATTTCTACAATCTGAAATAGAGGAAAATAAAATCAAACCAAGCACAACATTTTAAACCACAAAATTAACACCAATTCTATCGCGATCGGTTAGTCGGGTGTACCACAAAATTTAGGCAATTCGCCTTGTTTGCCTTTCACTCCGAGAAAAAAATCTCCGATACTATACTTATTTACCATTGCAATAGTAATCAAGATCTTGAAAAATCTACGCCCAAACACCTTCAGGGAGCTTAAAGTAAGAATAAACAGTTGTTATATCTTACCTGTTGTGTTATTATGCGGTTTAACGATAAAAAAATATATACTTCTCTGTTGAATGTGCTAAATGTAGGCGCATGTACAAAGTAAGCGAACTCAATTGAAACACCGAAGTTTGTTTTCTCCGATTGTGTCACTAATCATCGTAATTAGATGAGTCGCAAAGCAGAAAAATCGCCGATAAAAACGCACGTTAAAACGCATGATACAAAATTAAAAGAACGCATTAAAAGGAACCTTTAAATTGGCATTACCGTGTGTGTTAATGGCGCGTTTCTTCGCCTTTGATTGTTTTCTCCCTTTGTTCTCAGTTGTAAATGTGTGACATACCTTTTCGCCCGCTCATAACTTTTTCGAAATGATTATGTGTTAACTTTATAAACCTTGCAAATGGATTTTTTTGTCATTACGCGGTTCAAATGTATTTTTTGCATGGAAAAACGCCAGGTCATGATTTGATGCACATCAATATAGTGTGAAAATATGTATTAGAACAGCGCGCACAGTTTAAAACACGATAATAAAATAATCGTATGTTCATTTTCATATTCACTTCCAATTGGCTCATTCAAAATTAAAACATGGCAGTTTCTTGGTGTTGCGATCACCAAATGACGTAAAACAAAAGATTCAAAAGAAGGTAAACAATACCCACACCACAACACAAAAGCTAACCAACAATAGTTTCCGCAACACCAAGAAACACCCTAAATACATTTAACCATTCCCAAGAGTGCAAATGCCAAAATTCAAGAAAAATCCCAGATTTCATTTTGTAAAATATTGAACGAAACAAATGGTCATGCAAAAGTACTGTCAAAGAGGTTTCATTTGAATGGTCACACCATAGGATTTCGTCCACAGACTCAAAAGTTAGAACAAATGGTACCATGCAAAAGTACTGCTGAAGAGGTTTCATTTGAATGGTCACACCATAGGATTTCGTCAAAAGACTCAAAAGTTAGATCAAATGGTACCATGCAAACATGAGTACTGCTGAAGAGGTTTCATTTGAATGGTCACACCATGGGATTTCGTCAAAAGACTCAAAAGTTAGATCAAATGGTACCATGCAAACATGAGTACTGCTGAAGAGGTTTCATTTGAATGGTCATGCACCATAGGATTTCGTCAAAAGACTCAAAAGTTAGAACTGCGTCAGTATGTCTCCATAATTGACTCTGGGGGTGAAAGGGTTAGGCACTCAGCTTTCTCGCACATCCAACTTTGATGTCGGTAGTGTCAGATCCATGCGTTTCTTTTGAAAGGATATTTTCATGAACACAGTTTATAGAAAGGAAAATTGTGAATGGTGAATGGTGAATGAAAAATGGTTAATAAGGTTAGATTTAGGTTTATGATAATTAGTTATGATTAGATGAATAGTTTTTATTGGATAATTGTGATTAAAATGTATAAGGTTTTTTAAATTTTTAATAGTAATTGTATGTAGTAGCCCACGGCTCACTGGAAGACCATTTTTGGAATAAATGATCCCATGTTTTTAAACAAAAGATGTTGATGATAAAGATGTTGGAACACTCCAAACTCTCGCTTGGCAGTCCAATCATCACGCCTTGCGTGAGAAATTGCGATGACCAAATCGGATCAAAGCAGTGCCACAGAAATCAGGCTGCTGAACTTTTCATACAAATGGTTACACTTAGCTTCATCTAAATAGTTCACAGAACCACCTTGTACAACGGCAAAATGCAGACAATTAACAACACCAACTGAAATACTGCCTAACTTTCATTTGAATGCAACGCTTTAGGATGTTAACAACATCGAGTATCAACTTTTTTTAGCAAACAGGACCACAGGAAAGTACTGCTCATATGTAGCTTTTGTTTGCATGGTCACACTTAAGGATTTTATCAGCGGACTCAAAAATTAGAACGACTTTGTGCAGCGTTATAAACCGAGTCATACAGAAGTACTGCTTAGTAGCTTTCATTTGAATGGCCAAACTTTAGGATTTTATCCACAGACTCAAAAGATAGAACCACCTTGTACAGCATAATAAACAGCACCGCAGGAGAGTAACACTCAGTTGGTTTCATTGGACAGGCACAAACGTTAGAACAACTTTCCTTGTACAGCGTTACATTAAAGACATTAAACAACACTCCTGACTCCACAGGAGTCAAAAGGTAGAAGCACCTTGCATTGACTTGTGCGTGTGTGCAACATAACATCAGTTACGGCATCCACAAACTCAAAATCTTAACTCAGCCCAAGAGTGCCAAATATCAAAATTCAAGAAAAATCCCAAATTTCATTTTGTAAAATATCGAAAAACAAATGGTACTATGCAAAAGTACTGGCAAAGAGGTTTTATTTGAATGGTCACACCATAGGATTTCGTTGACAGACTCTAAAGTTAGAACTACACTACATGTCTCCGTAATTAACTCTGGGAGTGAAAGGGTTAATGTGAAATTAATATTGGTACATGCCTTTGACGGCTTGGCCGGATGGCCACACGAAAGAACAAAATTATACATAAAAAAACGTCCGAATTTTCGAATTTACCATATGTACGAAAAACAGGTTTAGTCTATTAGTACTGAAGTGTTCGAAAACTTACATGTAAATACGCCGATGCCTAGCGAAATGACTTTTCAGACTCATTTTGTTTTCTTTCTTCTGATAATAAAAGACTAGTTAATAGCAAGATCTTTTGACGATCGCAATTAAACTTCCTCGGCCATTAGCGGTCAAACTTGTGTTCAGCTTAACACAAGCTAAGACAAAACGCGCTAAAAACGGTGTAAATTTATAATTCGTACTCACCGTTGTCGAACAATTAAAAATGCGATTGGACTTTTGTGATCCCAGCTATGTTTACCTTCTAAACCGCTCGCAACGGTCGTTGCAATTACAGTGATATTAAGGCTTTCAATAATCAAGAAAGTAAAATGATTAGTCCCGGTTTTATGAAAATAAAGCGGAGCAATTAAAAGCGATCAATAGAAGACCTATTAACTGGTGACGAAATCGTTTTATTCATTCTAAAATCACAAATGACAATTAGCAAATGGGGGTCGTTCAGTATTTAGTCTTTTGTTAAAGTGTGACGCACATTAGCCAAAATTGATAGACCTTTTTTCATCAGTACTCAACTGACAAATTGAATGCATTAAACTTAAGTCGATAAATTTTACACAAGAAATGTTTGAATAGATTGGCGCGAAGTCTCGATTTCCCAGAATACAAGGCGGCGTCTCGTGCAACTACCGCTAAGCAAAATAAGGCAGTGGTGACCAGGGGTCTCCATACGTCGATCCGGTATAAAAGGAGCCTGGCCTGGCCGTTCTCACCTCCAGTCGTCAATCAACCACTGAAGCATAAACAACTGACAAATAACACAATTTGGAAAAACACAATTAACACAATAACACAATTTGGAAAAATCACAAGTCTTAATGAACTTCTATTTCTTTTTTTTTTTTGCTAAGGTAAAATCTTGGTTTAATTACATTTTTGAAGCAAATTATATTTAAAGGACGCGCAAGTTCACCATGTTTTGCGACTGAAAGACGCCTTAATTCGGACCGGATCAACTCGGACTCAGTCCGGGGGTCAATTTAATAAAACTTTTACAAGTGTAATTTACAAGTGTAGCCATTGTTTCAGAGGTTGAAAACAATAGCTACATTTGTAAGTTACACTTGTAAAAGTTTTATTGAATTGACCCCGGGTCGGATCCACTCGGACTAAAATTGAAATCTAGGCTAAAATTGAAATCAGTCAGCTCGGATGAACTCGGACAAGGTAAAATAAAAAGCAATCTACTCGGATCGACTCAGACTGGGCTAAAATAAAAATCACAACATGTAATTTAAAAACACATACCCCAACGCCATTTTGTTTCTAGTGCCAGGTCCTTCCGGATCCGGTGTCACAGTGATATATGTATCCCCGTGATATGTCTACCCCCGTACACATATCACTAGTGATATGTGTATCCCCAGTGGGGATACACATATCACTGATTTCTTTACTGTCAACATTCGGTCAACAGACTGGGGCAAGCAAGGTCATGATTTTATACTTCGAGCTCAAGACAGAATTCCTATGTTTTATTGTTTAACAACTTTCATTTTAGCGATGTGAAACAAAATGTTTCTCGAAATAATTATTAAAGTTATTAGATTGATTTACAACGCGATATTGCTTCAAAATGCTGGGTGATTTAAATATACGTACATTCATTATCTATTAAATTCAGATGACATGCACTTTGTCAAAACAGTGCAAGATGTATAAACCCTTGATAACCAAAAATAGCAGTGAGTCACACAATTGTTGACAGAACTGAGGTGGAAAACCCCCTTTTGCTGCGGTTGGTGACCGGTTATAAAATATTCAAAGAGTATGAAGTAGCATTTAGTAAATTTACAAACATATATATCAAGTAAACGGCGCGAAGTCGCAGATGCCAGTCCGGTCCATCGTTCCTGGAACGTTGGACGTTCACCGAGTTATACTGACCGGTTTAGTAGAAGTATTTTAAAGAGGTGCCGCATAATATTCTGTGAGCATAGAGGTAGAGTTAGTTTTTATTTTTGTCTCTTCGAGATCAAGTGTGCGTGAATGAGAAGTATTCGTAGGAGAGGTTCGACTGTTATGTATTTCGGTAACCAAGCTCTTAAAAACTCGGCCAGGTTACTTGATTTGGGAAAATTAAAAATTAAACTCTTACACACCCCAGTTACACAACAGGATATAAAATACTGATAAAGTATAAACATAGGCACGCATAGCGTGCATGAGCTATTTTGAAAATTACCTAAATGATATGAAATGGTGAAAGTAACAAAACAGCAGAAGTTAACTCGCACAAATAACCGCTTGCAGATATACGTTTTTAAAATCCTCCGGCCCGCCCACTACCAAAAAAAATACCGAGATAACCAACTGGGTCCCGTTTCTCGTTTCTCGGCTAGCTTTTTTTCACGGGATTTCCAGAGTTATTTTTTGACGAAACTACGGTCCCAGTGAAATGAGCAACTTGTTTCAGTAATGAGTGTATTAAATTAAATGTCAACCAGAAAATTTGATGCATCCAAATTGAAGGCTTATTATTTCCTGGAAATTTGTATCTAGTCGTTTTTTAAAGGTTTCTTTTATTATTCACAAAAGACACGTGGAAAAGGTTCCTTTGGCCTGGAAGAAGCAAACTAATTAAATTAAATTGTTTTCAACTCCAAACCACAAGCTAATTAAATTAGTGACACGAAAATTCTTTGAACCACCTGTTTCTGTAATGTCAACCAGAAAAGTCTTTCACAGAAACTAAACGCATGAAAAATGAATATAAGTAGTCTCCTAGTAAATTGGAACTAATATTATTTAAACAACTGTTTTTATTTTCCACAAAAAAGTCGTGCAAATAGAAACAGAACTAATTAGATTAAATTGTTTTCGACTCAAAACCTCAAGCTAATTGAATTACTTACACGAACATTGTTGAGGTTAACATTTGGAACCAAACACCTTTTCCTGTAATGTCGACCAGCAGAAACTTAGCGCATCCAAAATGAATTCTGCTTGTTTCCTAGTACATGAAATTGCAACTAATATTTTTTAAACAGGCGCACCATATAAATTAATTACATTACGTTTTCTCGAAAACATGTTGAATTTCATCACGTACCAGTTTCTATAAGGACAAAGTTCAATATTTGCACGTGCACACAACGTGACTGCTCATACAAAATACAGTCGCTTCTCGCTTATAGTAATCGCTTGAGGCATACAATTAATAACCTACACATCAGCTCACATTAATTCAAAGAAAGATAAACGTTTTACATACTGTAAATTGTAGATTAATTGCATTACATGTTCTCTGTTGAACTCCATGCATCACGGACAAGTTTCTATAAGGACAAAGTTCAACATTTTCACGTGCAGACAGCGTGTCTGACAAAAAAAAATCCAATTTTAAATAGTAATCTATTGAAACCCAGGCTTGAAACATACAATTCATGTTCCGCATCATATTATTTGAAATTGCAATAAAACTATACTCATACTTCAGTATAAGCTCACCTATGAACGTAACCGCAGTCCACATTTTTTGGACGTCTCATCCCCCGCAGACCATTCTACCATTCATGCATAGGGCACATTATAGGCCGTATTTCTGAATAAATGTCCTTGATATTGCCAGGTTAGCAAGCCAGTCGGGATTAGAGAACAGTTCCCAAGCAACAAATTTTCAAAACTTTACACTTTTAGTGTTTGCGGCAACAATCGCGGAGATTCAAGATGGCTGATTTTCAATTCATGTCAAGTGCCCTTCTTTGACCTTCAGTAATACCATTTTAGAAGCGAAAATTTGATTGGCTGACATAGTACACGGTGTACATACTAGAGGCAATCTGATTGGTGTGACATAACCCAAGACATACATACAAACAAACAAACAAACTAACAAACATACTAACATCACAAACCAACCTTTGCGCCTGCTAATGAGCTATTTTTTTCAAAATAGCTCAAAAAATTTCGGGAAAGATTACATCGTATATATTAGCAGGAGCCGATTTTTATTTGTGTAGTATAAGCAAGGTGTAGACTAGTAATATGCGTATCCCAGGTTGGGTTACACATATCAGTATCCCTTTTTTGAATTTGGCTGCCGAGTTTTGTATTTCTCTCTCCCTCTGCGGCGAACTAACTAGCAATGTGATGTTGCCACAACGGTGTGTGCATCTTCGTGATATGTGTACCACCGTACACATATCACTAGTAATATGCGTATCCTCGCTGGGGATACACATATCTGCGTCGTCCCGCGGGATACGGAAAACTTTAAAAAACATTGTGATTTGTTACTGCGATGAAGAAAAATCAACCGAATTTATTACTCGTCGGCTGCGCCTTGAGTAAAAAGACGAAATGTAGATAATGACAGGCAAAGATTCGTCTACAGGGTCCTGCGCTGTAAATTGATAATTCAGCGTCCATGGATTCCAGATTCAAGAAGAAATTTTTCACACAGAACGAAATTTTAGAGGATCGCAGCTAGTCCGCAGAGACCACAAGTTTTTCTAAACATAAGTTTTATTCCAGTTTCTATACAAATTTCCTTGAAAAACTACAACTCCTCCGAATTGTTAAGAAACCATCCTGTACATTAACATCATATTTTTATAAGGTATTTCCCTTAACAGCTAGAACTTGCTGTAGAGTGTAAAATGGACCCTGACTTGTTATTTGCTCAAGTCTCATTCAAGACACCAATGTCTGCTTATTTTTTCACGTTGATAAGAAAACTAATTATCCGAGGGATATAACTAATTATCCGAGGGATATTACTAAATTCTACGGTCAAATCGACCAAATTAAATTAACTACCCTCGTGAGTTTTTAAATATAATTCGCTACAAACTTTTCAACGTGTTAAAATAAATACAAATTCCCTTAACATTGCAGTTAACCCTGTAACTCCCAAGAGTGACAAACATCTAAATTCAAGAAAAATCCCAAATTTCATTTAGTAAAATGTTGAAAAACAAATGGTACCATGCAAAAGTACTGCTGAAGAGGTTTCATTTGAATGGTCACACCATAGGATTTCGTCCACAGACTCAAAAGTTAGAACAAATGGTACCATGCAAAAGTACTGCTGAAGAGGTTTCATTTGAATGGTCACACCATAGGATTTCGTCCAGACTAAAAAGTTAGAACTACGCTACATGTCTCCATAACTGACTCTGCGAGTGTCAACAGAAAGAAAAGTGTTAGTATAGGTAATCATACGGTTTCGAGTTCAATTTGGGATTAATTTGCACGGGGGAGTTTTTCAAAAAGCTCAAATTGCACGACCCGCTTACTTATTAATAATTATACATGAAAAAATTTGCATCCATTTTTTTGTTGAAAAAGCAAAAAAAAAAATCTTTTTTTTTTGCAAAATTTCTTTTTGCAAAGCATTTTTGCATCGATTTTTGTTATTTGTAATTTGCACTGGTGTTACACTTGAACTGCACCGCTCTTAGCCAATCAGAATTGAGTAATTTTTTCATGTATATTATTAACAGAAAAAAAACACTCCCAGTTTTACTGCTCATTTCTGAAAACTGTACAAATTGATGATAACTTACTTAGAGGGAAATTCATATTGTTTTCGTTTCCTTCAGCTTGGAGCCGTAAACATCGTTTCATTTGTACCAATAATGACATCTTGCAAGTTATAATTCCTTCGTCAAAGGTTCTGATTTCATATAAATGAAAATTACACTGACAGCATGTAACGTAAAAATGTGAACACTTTTGATAGATTATCAAGCTTTCCTAAAGACCGACTATCCAATCAGAATTTAAGAACGTCTTATAGAGCGGTTTTCAGTCGTGTTGTAAAACCAAAACCAAAGCAATTACCTTTGCTAATCACAACAGACGCAGACAATCCAATGAACCAATCAGAACTCGAAGCAAATACATGTAGCCGGCGCTAAGCGCGGGAAAAACGCGTGCAGGTAAGCCACGATTGGTTTTGGTTTTACTTCTGATTGGTTGAGAAAGTGGCGCAAGATTTTTTAGCCAATCACAACGCGTAGCAATGCAAAACCAAGGCAATCGCGAAATTACTTTCGACACTTCAGTGAAAACCGCTAAAGTAAACCATATTGTAATCAATTGTGGCTTAAACACCGCGCAGGTCTATAAAATGATCAATCTCGTCTCCAGAGTCTTCTCCCATTCAAAATAACAGGTGGAGAAACCCCTCCTGGACAGGGCTGCCAAAACACGTCAAAAAATTCTGGAGAATTTTGACGAGTATAACATAATGAAATATCTTCGTTTTATTTGCACAGTTTTTAGATTCCCGGCAAAAAAAACACGGCTGTCAATCGCAGGAAATAACCTCCAAAAATGCCATCTCCTTGTGACAAAATACTCCGCGATTTTTGGAGTATTTTTGGCAGCGCGTTGTCCGAAATTTTATTCAATAGAAACAAATTTAAGTGGTCAAATTCGGATTGGATAGTATGCTAATAAGTTCAAACTATGAAAGCGGTCACACTTTTTCGTTTCGCGCTGTGGATAACAAAGTCATGAAATATAAGCACGCACAAAACTAAACCAAAGGCAGTTTTTTTGCACAGTCAGTTGCTAATTGTTTTTCAGTATTTTAGAAAATAAAATTTTGGATTTTATTTTTTAATTTTTTATCTTTAATATTGGCTCTTTTAATTTGGTTATTGTGTTAAATTGGTTAATTATATCTTGTTTGACAGGCGAGTGAGAAAACACGATAGTTCAAACGGCCACATTTCATGACTTTCTCCTTTAATACTAAACACTACCAAGATAAAAATTTATTCAAATTGTTTAACATCACTTAATCCTGTGAAAGAAAAAAGATACCGTATACTTCACAAGCTAACATCGCGTAATCGTTGTGAGTTATAACTGATTTCAACTTGACTCTTGGATTTCGGAGAAACCACTTTTAAAATTTTAACATCTAATGAACAATTACGTTTAAAAATACGTTCATCCTGAAATATTCTAAATTTAAAATTCATCTTCGGGCCCTATTTTATACACGATAGCAGGATTTCAACGCCATAGGTTAAGTCTCTTGGGCAGCCGTTATTTGCATTATGCATCAGTCAATTCCAGCGGTTCCCATGTCCTCCCCCCCCCCCCCCCCCCCCCTGGGGGGCAACTCGCGTGCATTAGCATTTTTTGAAAAAAATTGCCAAATGCCCCATTGCAGGAGACGAAAAAGCTGTGTAAATGCCCCGGGATATAGTAAAAAAAAGAAAGAAAAATTATTCGAAACAAGACTCATCCAAAAGATATTTGGCAACTGACTAAGTCAACGTTGAAGTGTTTCATTCAGTTTTCCTCTGGTGACCATCCACAGCAAGTTCGCAACAAATTTCTCGTCAGAAATGAAGCCAGGATTCTTTGAGGTCAAAAACACGACGATGTCAAATGCCCCGGGGTACACTAAGGGAAGGCTAATGCCCGACCCCCAGGATTCAAACGTGAGCAAATGCCCGACTAATGCGGCCCAGAGGGATGGGTACTGCTGGAATTGACTGATGAATTATATGACGACCGACATAATGGCTGCGCAAGAAAGACTTAGATCACCCAAGCCCCCTGAATTGAACTCTCTTCTTCATAAAAGATTGAGAATGTTTCAATGTTTTTCCATTCATTGCCGCTCGATTTTCAAATTATCCAATGTTTCAAGCAAAACGGCCTTACCAAACCAAGCTACGACCATTACAATCTTCAAAATCATCACCTCCATTTCCATTGTTCCCGCGACGATTCTCAGATTCAAATAAGTTTCAATCCCAAATATATGGTCCTCAAAATAGAATGTTTGATCTTCTCTTCCATTCGTTCTTTCGCCGATTATCCCGTGTCTGCTTTCGTAGAACTATAGGGCTATGCGAAGGACTGCTGTTTCGCCCAGAGTTTTTCTGAGCGGCTGACAAACCTTCTCGCCTCACTGAATCAATTGGGAAACATTTTTCTGGCTTCACAAAAGAACCATACCTCGGTTTGCAGGCGAAATATCGTTGTCCGCTCACTGAGCCATCATTTTTTCCTGGTTCGAGAAAGAAAAAAAATATGTCAATGACAACAAATAAAATTTTTTATCTGATATCTTATCACCATGCCCGATACAGTATCATTAACTCTTTCACTCCCAGAGCTAGTCAATTATGGAGGCATGAAGTGTAGTTCTAACTTTTGAGTCTGTGGACGAAATCCTATGGTGTGACCATTCAAATGAAACCTCTTCAGCAGTACTTTTGCATGGTACCATTTGTTTTTCAATATTTTACAAAATGTTTTTTTTTTCATTTTTCTTGAATTCTGACTTGTAGCGCTCTTGGGAGTTAAAGAGTTAAACTCACTAACCCATCAACTTCCCATCCAACCTCGTCTCCAGGGCTCTTTCCGCATTCATAATGGCGGACTGGGCGTAGCAACCACTGCACAAGGCTACCAAAAATACGCGATACAAGATGAAATTGCGTTTTCAGAGGTTATTTTCAGCGATTTGAAGCCGTGTCTAGCAATCTGAAACTTTATCAAACGAAACGAAGGCATATCATCTTTTTTTACGCGACAAACTGCTTCTGGGGTCAATTTAATAAAACTTTTACACTTGTAATTTACAAGTGTAGCTATTGTTTTCAGCCTCTGAAACAATGGCTAAGCTTGTAAATTACACTTGTAAAAGTTTTATTAAATTGACCCCTGGATTTTTGGAGTATTTTGCAATTTCCCTAACGTAAGCGTGTCACACAATTCGCCCACAACTTCCACAAGGCAATTCGCCAACGGTCAATTCGCCAACGGTCAACTCTCCCATAAGACAATTCGCCCACAAGACAATTCGCCAACGGTCATCTCGCCCATAAGACAATTCGCCCACAAGACAATTCACGAACGGTCAACTCTCCCATAAGACAATTCACGCACGGTCAACTCGCCCATAAGACAATTCGCCCACAAGACAATTCGCCCACAAGACAGTTCGCTCAAAGTAAGCACGCTCACAGACCCTTACCTGATGGTGTATCAAGCTCAACTCCAATCCAAACCCCTGGGGCGAACTCTGTCGGCCCGATATAACGGACCCTTCCGGTTTTCTTATCGCCAATACAAATCACTTGTCCCATTTTTAAATCTCCGAGACTATCGAGTGAGCTAAATTTAAAGTCGTCAGAATCGCAAGATGAACCTAACAGATCTTCTTTCGAACCAGAAGGTTTTTCTTCAGCTAAAGGCATTGCTCGCCCTTCTCTTTCCTCTGCAAGAAGAGACGAAGATTCATCATCGGCATCATCTTCGTCCTCATCCAACGCATCTTTTAATCCAACCAGACTCAACTGCGTACGGGTTTTTCCATTGTCTTTACCAACTAAACTCAAATCAATGAGATTTTCTTTGTCATTCGATTTTACTTCACTCGATCCCGTCTGTGCAGTCGATATATTTTCGCCTGATTCCGTCGGCGTTGGCGTTAAAGGATCTTCGTACGTTAACGTATCGGCACTGCCCGAACGATCCCGAAGTTCTTCCGCAAGAGGACTGATGGTCCCATCAGATGTCCCGTCTTGGTTTGCAGATGCGTCAAAGTCGAATAACGTCGCAGGGTTTTTCTTTACTTTTGGACTTGGCGAAGGTGTAGATTCGTCCTCCTCAAGAGTTTCGAGCTCCAGTAGAAGTGAACTAGGACGCGAATTTGAGGAGCCGCCCGAGTTTCGCATTACGACGCCGGAGGAGTTTTTCGGCGACGAACTGAACTGCTCATTAAGTTGCGAAAGGTCAATTAAGACTTCCTCTCTGGTTGGCCTTGTAGGTCGTGGATCTGTGAAGCTCCCAGGGAGAATAAAATCACTTTGGTTGTTGCCCTGAGGAATAAGGAAATACACGGGTTAAGTCAGAGAGTTTTGGAATAACCCCCACCCCCTTCGTTCTCCCCCTCCCTCCCCATGAAAGTATGGAATGGATATAACTATATCATGAGGAGTTTTGGAATAACCCCCACTCCCTTCGTTCTCCCCCTCCCTCCCCATGAAAGCATGGAATGGATATTACTATATCAAAAGGACAAGACAATGATTACCATCCTCGGGGACAGTCGGACGTGCGAAACACGTGAGCATGAGAAAACGCATCACGCGAGAAGACGCATCATGCGAGAAACGCATCACGAAAGGAGACACATCACGCGAATAGTTTGATCACGCGAGACGCATCAGGTGGGGAAACGCATCACACGAGGAGACGCATCACGCGAAGAGTTGCATCACGCGAGAAGACGCATCACGCGAAGAGTTGCATCACGCAAGAAGACGCATCACACGGGGAGACGCATCACGCGAATAGATGCATCACGCGGGGAGACGCATCACGCGGGGCGACGCATCACGCGGGGTGACGCATCACGCGAGCAGACGCATAAGACGGTATGCATGTCTCGGAACGTCTCACAGGATTGGCTGAGAAAACAATAGAACAAACAACAGAACAATGGACCCTAGCCCTGAAAACAATACATGTGCGTGATAGTCAGGTCCAATGAAACTAAGGGTTCTAAAGAGGTGCATGGTATCTGAGACACATAACGCAGAGAGACACATCACGCGTAGAGACGCGTCACGCGAGCAGACGCATCACGCGAGGAAACGCATCACGCGAACGGGGATAAAACACACCGCAAACGATTCGCTCAGTGTTCTGCTCCCTTGACTATCTAACATGAAAGAGACTACTTGCAGGCCATTAAAAGTTGAGTTGGTGCAAAACTGGGGAGTCCACAGTCTTTACAGCTAATATCACAACAAAAAAAAACAACCAGAGAAAGACGAAAAGAAAAAAGCCCCAACAGCCCCATTGTATTACAAGAAAAAAAAAAACAGGAAAAAACAAACAAATAAACAATAGTCCTCCTACCCTTGAGTTCCAAAGTTTACTGCTTTCCGGGGAATCGAAACGACTGCCTCCAACAAATCCAAACGACAGGTCACTTGACTGAAAGCATAGACACAAAGTTAACATTAACTGACTTGTAACAAAGAGGCGCAAACAATGCCAATGAATTGGTAAAGTGACTGGTCTTCTTTGTAAAGACAACAACGCAACTTTCTAACCGAGGTACGATAAGGAGTAAAAAAAATGCTTACCGCAGCTAAGTTAGGAGTGCTGGCAAACTTTCTAAGTGGTTTTCCGATAGCTGCTAGTTTTTCTTTCACCATTACTTCCTGTTAAGAATAAAAGGACTCTGATTTAACACAACTACTGTCACGAAAAGCTTCCAAATGCGCGTATCCTTTAACCCTTTCACTCCCAGAGTTAATAATGGAGACATAAGTGTAGCTGTAACTTTTTTGTCTGCTGACGAAATCCTATGGTGTGACCATTCAAACGAAACCTCTTCAGCAGTACTTTTGCATGGTACCATTTGTTCTAACTTTTGAGTCTGTCAACGAAATCCTATGGTGTGACCATTCAAATGAAACCTCTTCAGCAGTACTTTTGCATGGTACCATTCGTTCTAACTTTTGAGTCTGTGGATTAAATCCTATGGTGTAACCTCTTCAGCAGTACTTTTGCATGGTACCATTTGTTCTAACTTTTGAGTCTGTTGATGAAATCCTTTGGTGTGACCATTCAAATGAAACCGCTTCAGCAGTACTTTTGCATGGTACCATTTGTTCTAACTTTTGAGTCTGTTGATGAAATCCTATGGTGTGACCATTCAAATGAAACCTCTTCAGCAGTACTTTTGCATGGTACCATTTGTTCTAACTTTTGAGTCTGTTGATGAAATCCTATGGTGTGACCATTCAAATGAAACCTCTTCAGCAGTACTTTTGCATGGTACCATTTGTTCTAACTTTTGAGTCTGTTGATGAAATCCTATGGTGTGACCATTCAAATGAAACCTCTTTGGCAGTTCTTTTGCATGGTACCATTTATTTTTCAATATTTTTACGAAATGAAATTTGAGATTTGTGTTGAATTTTGATGTTTGGCACTCTTGGGAGTTAACAAATTGACGTTAATTGTTGGAAATAAAGGCTAAATTTCAATTCTCTTTTCAGCAAATGCAAAGAAAACGTTTTGTTTTGGCTTTTAAATTTCGCGCGTACCGTTATTTTAGATTTTTTTTCATCATATGCCATTTGTTTATGGTTGTCGCTGTTGTTAAAAGACAACATTCTTTTGTGTGCTACAAAAGGCCACTTCAAAAAATACCATAATACTCTTTAAACTGCAGGTTTGGGTGGTGCTTGATGTAGAAAATAACTAAAAAGCTAAACTAGTTGGGTGACCATCATTTATTAATTAAATATAATATACACGCGAGTCTTCAAGTGGCTTTACTTAAATTAACTATCGAGCAACACTTTCCTGTAGTGCTGTTTATCATGCTTTACAAGGTGGTTCTAACTTCTGAGGCTGTAGATAAAATCCTAAGGTTTGACCAATCAAATTAGAGCTACTGAGCAGTACTATTCTGTGATGCTGTTTGCTCTATCCCACATCTTTAACCATGACAAGTTAGTCATACCTGTCTCAGACGGTCCAATGCCAGCAGACTCTCCACATGTGAGATTCCTTTGCTGTATTTTCTCAGCACTGATTCATCCTCATCTTCCTCCTCGCCCTCCCCCACAGCTATTGCAGCCATTTGCGCCAGGCTCTCTCGTTCTTCCGTCTCCTCCCCAGGTTGCTGTGCGGGACAACGAAAAGAGCTATATCACAATTTGATTTTACAATTCAGCATCCTAATTGGTTTGTGTTTGTTCTTTTTCGTCCTTCTTAATGGTTCTGTCCTGGGGTCAATTCAATAAAACTTTTACAAGTATAATTTACAAGTGTAGCCATTGTTTTAGAGGTTGAAAACAATAGCTACACTTGTAAATAACAATTGTAAAAGGTTTATTGAATTAACCCCTGGTGTACGGGTTCGCAAAGGATTTCGCATTGTAATTCTCTTTGTTCTTAACTCGTGAATACGCGAAGCATTGAAACGAGTTTTCGTTTTAAAGGAAGAATTTCACTCGGTCGGTTGATCAGCTGTTAACATTGAGCCCGCGATGTAATGGTCACCTGCCTTACCGATGTAGCCGAGACGGCATTGGAGGGAGGGGGGAGTGGGGAGTTAGCTGAGGTGGGGGGGGGGGGGGGGGGGGGGGGGTATATGCATAGTCTATTATTTAGTCTTCTGTTTTAAGTACCGGTACACTAGAACATATCCTTCCTAATCCACATTGGTATTCCTCAATATTACTGTTTGCTTTGTACTATTATAATTTCACTTTTGGGCATATACCAATAGCAAAGATGAAGAGAGATATAACTGAAAAGCGACACTTACTCTTGGAATGTGCGATACAAGTTCATACGTCACTCCAGATCTTGTAATGATATCCTAAAAAGTGTGCACAAAACAGTTGAAGCAAAGTTAGATTACAGCACTTCTCTGTTTTTTCCTTTGAAGCTTACAAAGTTTTTTCTCAGTCAATAGGTAGTCCCTCAAATCAATTCACCATGGTTTAGCAAAACAACAACAAGAAAATTGTTTACCTTGGCGATTCTCCTCAGAAGACTATCTTTCCAACTTTGTTTCTTGTATATTTTAACACAAATTCGTTTCCTTAAAACCAAATCCATTGCTATCGGACTTGCAAGACGAACTATAACCTGCAATAAAGAGGAAGCATTTTTGAATGAGTGAATTTTATAAAGGCAAGTTTCACACGCAATTGCGTGTTTAACACATCATGTTTGCAACTTGTCTCGCAACCAATAGTTAGGTTGTGATTTGCAGGCTAGTCCTCTAGTTTTCTAAGGTTAATATGTCAGAGTGTGTAAATGCGCAATTTGTCCGGCTCACAATTTTCACTTACATCAGTCAATTCCAGCAGTGTCTATTGGAGGTTGCAACCTGATGCTGCACGTATTACCACCACGCGCGTATTACCACCACGCGCGCAACAAATTTTTGTGTTGCAAAAAGTAGACGTCTACTTTCTGCAAGATGAAATTTGTTGCGCGCGTGGTGGTAATACGCGCGTGGTGGCAATACGCGCGTGGTGGTAATACGCGCAACATCAGACCTGCAACTAGCAACGCAGCATTGTTACGCGACAAGTTGCACGATTTTGTTGTCCTTATTACTTTACGTTAACAGCACGTCTTGTGTCGTTAACACTGCATGGTATCATAAAAACACTAACCTTTAAAATGAGATAGACGCGTTCATGCGATTGAGTGACTCGATTGAGAAATACTGAGTCGTGAATTGATGAGTCCCATAACACAGTGGCAGAAACCTACAAGGAAATAAAAACTTCAGTTTTACAGCTAAATCAATACTACAACATCTTCCGTATCGAATATAAGGAGCACGGTCAGTCAGTTTTAAAAGTTGTAATCAGTGATGAATGGCTCGCATGGATGATAATCCTATGGGTCAATTTTCAGGAGACCAGACTTGAAACTGTCGACGGAGGCAACGTTACGGAGGGAGGATGGCAAGCGATTTAATAGTGCATTGAAAAACCTATGTGATCTGCGGATATCAAAATAAATGAAAAAGTGATCATTGCAATTGTAAACGCACTTTAAGGTCCATTAACTGACTTTTTCGTACTCGTCCTATATGATACATGGGGCGTCTACTATAGCTTTCCATCTTTGTCTATTAGTAACTTACCTCTTAGCCTCTTCTCACCTTTGTTACTTTTTTTTTCAAGTTCCTTTAGAGGCTACGACGCCAGGTTTTGTTTGGCCTGCCTTGTTTCATCTCATTTTGAAGGTTGCACTCTAAAAGGCCCATTAACACAGCCGACTTTTCATGCGATTTTAGTGGACATGTGCAATTTTAAATACCCTATGTAGTACCGATGATTTCTCGGAAATTTGTTGCCAGAAATATTCCACGGATTGGCAAGTTACGATTTTCATTTGGATAGTAGCAAAATAGCTGCTTAGAGGGATCCCCCTGAGGTGCTTCATGCTCACATCGCATGCACAGGGACCTCTCAAGTGAAACTTGCCGTGTTTTTGCTTACTTTGTTGCTAACTCAACGCAACTAATATCGTAGAGAAATCGCTGAGATGTCATTGAAATTGCCGCAAAAATCACATAAAAACTCGCCTCTGTAAACGAGGTTCGTACGTACCTGCTTTACAGGTTCATACATACCAGCTTTACAGGTTCGTACATACCTGCTTTACAGGTTCGTACATACCTGCTTTTGATCATATTTTATGAATTGAAGTTCCATCATGTTATCAGAGTTTTCAAATGTGATAGTCGAGTCCACGCCAGCGGGACCCGCTTCCTCCATACAGCCACTTCTAACGTCATCTACATAGAAAAGAAAGGATGTTTCTAGCTTCTCCTAACCTTTTACAAACGGATTAAAGTAGACTGGTTATAAGAATGTAGGACTAAATCACTGTAAGGAAAAAGACATTACAATCATACGTTGCATTAGCATAAAACTTGTCCACAATGGCAGGGGTTTCAATAGAAGCTGGCTACCGGCGGTGAACCGCCGCCTACTTCGCCTCTCACCGCCGGTTACTGACAACAAACAACTGTCTTACATTTCACTCAATTTAATGCTCAGAATGCTGGAATCTGTCACAGCCGCTTACTTCAATTCTTATTGAAACCCCTGAATGGTGTGACCTGATACGACACAATCACTTTAGAATTACAGATATAGCCTGTTATCAATGACGATTAGTTTCCTTACCGTTCTGTAAATCCAAGAATATGACTGGATTAAACTTTTCCATTCCAAGGGGCACGGTTCTGTATAGCAAAAGAAAAAGTAATTAAGAAAACAATGTTACAAAAGCAGTGCTGTTTCTTATGCTGTACAAGTTACAGCTGTATATAAGGTGACTCTAACGATTGCCCGTGTGGATGAAATCCTAAATTGTGATCATCAGACGAAAGCTATCGAGACGAAAGCTATCGAGCAGTACTTTCCTATGGTGTTGTTTATTATGCTGTACAAGGTGGTTCTAACTTTTGAGTCTGTGGACGAAATCCTACAGTGTGACCATTCAAATGAAAGCTACTGAGCAGTACTTTCCTGTGATACTGTTTATTATGCTGTACAAGATGGTTCTAACTTTTGAGTCCGTAGATGAAATCGTACACTACAGTGTGACCATTCAAATGAAAGCTACTGAGCAGTACTTTCCTGTGGTACTGTTTATTATGCTGTACAAGGTGGTTCTAACGTTTGAGTCTGTGTATGAAATCCTAAAGTGTGACCATTCAAATGAAATCTATTGAGCAGTACTTTCCTGTGGTACTGTTTATTATGCTGTACAAGGTGGTTCTAACTTTTGAGTCTGTGGATGGAATCCTAAAGTGTGACCATTCAAATGAAAGCTATTGAGCAGTACTTTCCTGTGGTGGTTTTTATTTTGAAGTCTATGGATGAAAACCGAACGTGTAACCATTCATCTGATAGCAAGTATGCAACTCTTCACAACCGTTCCTTCGGGTGGACTGAGTGTACGCAAAGCGCGGCGTTGCGTTTGCACACGGTTTTTATTCCGCTCGCGCGCTTAACGACCTAATAAGAAATACACAAGAACTTCGAACAATCTTACTAACTTATTTCTTCAGATATGAACTTCGCAGAACTATTACTTAAATAAATAAATAAATAAATAAATATTAATAAATAAATAAATCAGATTTCTAACTTTAGTCACTCACAGGACGCAGTTGTACATGGTAAAACCAACACCTTCAAATTCCAATTAGATCTGGAAAGTGTCCTCCAATTAGTACTATATGCTAAATACTTTTGACACTCAAATAAAGTGATTTTTTACATGTAAATCGGTTTCTGCAAACTTAACTTTTTTTATTAACTGAGTTAATCAGGTTAATTGACCAACGTAAAAATATTTAAAAAGATGACGTGTCGAGCGCTAGCCCACTTCGTCAGAGAGAATCAAATCAAACTTACCCTTCAACTGGAGGGGCCCCAGGAATTCCACTGCCACGCAAGGGCACAAGGACAGCATTTCTCTCCTCAGTTAAACAAACCCACTGATCAATCATCCAGCTTTCTCTTTCTTTATCACTCGCTGACTTGTCTAGAATTGAACCAGGATACAAAATCAATAACATGGACTAATCAGATGGCTGTTTCAAATGGGAAACAATCCAAAATAACAAGAAAGATGTTATTTTCATCATGTCACGAGCGTGGGCAAAGAAAACCTATGACCTTGCGTACACCAATCGGATGCTCTTTTTTCTGAGCTACAAGAGATTCGTGGCGAACTTCTGGCTATATACTAGGTTCATATATGACAGAATTTAAATCAAAACATTCAGGGGCGAGTTGCAAAAAAAAAAAATAATTCCAGAAAGTTATTTCGAGGGAAAAAGCCACATGGTTCATTGCTGATGTGCTTTCATAAGGTGTCACCGTTGTTTTGAATCTGGGTTAGCCGCGTTTTCATGTGGTCCACAATTACCTGGTTTATCTATCAGTGAATGAATCTGATCATCCAAGTACTCCCGCCTTTTCATCAGCGACGTGGACCACTTCTCTCGCAAACTACAAGAACAGAACAACAAAAATCAAAATTCCAAGAAAAATCCCACATTTCATTTTGTGAAATATTGAAAACCAAATGGTACCATGCAAAAGTACTGCCGAAGAGGTTTCATTTGAATGGTTACACCACAGGATTTCGCCCACGGACTAAAAAGTTAGAACTACACTACATGTCTCCATACACTACATGTCTACACTACATGTCTACCACACTGGGAGTGAAAGGGTTAAATGAATATGAACAAACAAATTCTTCTTATTTCAAACTTTTGAAAATGTACACTTTAAAATTTGCATACCAACTACTTTTCAGATGCCCTTTTTGTTTCAGATAAATTGTTTGCTTCAAATTTCCGGGTTTTATTTTTTAGGAATGAAGGTCACGTAACCCAATTGATGAAAAAGCCTATTGTCTATATGACCTTAAAAATGCCGTTTTAAAAACTCAAAATTTTACAATGTATGGCTTATTATAGCCTGCGAATACAGCCGCCTCTCATCGCTCCCGGCCTCTTGCGGAAGGGAGCGATGAGAGGCAGCTTATTAGCGCTTTTGCCACGCAACAATTTTGAAGATTTTGATAGCTAATATTCCCTTAAACAACTTTTGAAGTAAATTCATTCTTAGCATGATGGCCTCTCTACGTAAATTTGTACGCCAATCAAACAAGACAAAACTAGCAGTAATCGGAGATTATGGAGACGCGTTCGAAAGAATTTCCGGCGGAAATGAGCCCCTGAAAAAAGCAATAGGGGCGGCCATTTGGAAGACCGGACACCAAAAAATCTCAATTTTACTGCACGCAACATGTACAAAGCACCAATCAGCACAAAACAGTGTATAATGTTGAAGTTGTGATGCAAAGAACAAAATTTTCTTTTTATTGCAGTTATACTGTAACACTAACACATAATTCAATTTATGTCTGTAGTGATATTAGAATATGGGCGAGTGGTTGATTACCAGAGTTTAAAAACAACAGCAAATTCAAATCAGCAGCGTTGAAAGTGATCCCGGTCGCTTACGAGAGGTTTGGACTATAGTAATTTGACTGGAAGAAATTTGGTATTATAGAAAAATGGTAGCTTAGAAGAGGTGGTCGCTTACGAGAGGTTTGGACTATAGTGATTTGACTGGAAGACATTTGGTATTTTAGAAAAATGGTAGCTTAGGGAAGGTACGTTTTTTCTTGGGGAGGGAGGGCTGGGGCCTCAGAGGGGAGGGTCATCAGTGAAAGTGAGCACCAAAAGGGGAGGGCCATACCTCATGTGAGCTATTCAAGGGAGGGTCACACATCTTTTCCAGAATTTTTTAATGAGAAATTTTGTGATGTTGCATTCCATTTTTCTTACAGATTAAGTTTTTCTTTCCACCTACTTTGATTTAATTTTGTGTTTTATTATGGATACTAGGTTACATTTCTACATGTATATTATGCCATGGCACATTCATTTCTCGAAGGAATCGAATCCTTTTCCGTCCGTAAAAGACCTGTCTGCCTTTTACAGAATTAGGAAATGTAGGAAATATTTGTTTTTGAGAGGCAGATTTCTCATGCTAAACAAATAAACCGTACTTGTTAAAATAACCAACAGCAATGCCGGCTAGTCGAAGAAACAAGCGTGTGTATTTTCCCTTTAAATAGATATTTTATGCTCAAAACTTTTATAATAGTCAAGGTTCAAACTTCAGCTATAAAACGTAAATATCCCACACTGATTGTTCGCATTTTCCTTGTTTCAGCGCGGATACATTCAATATGAGATATATTTGTATTCAAACACTTTGCGTTCACAAGCGAGGGTCGCACTTCTGTCAGTCACCTAAAGGTGGGGGGTCAGGAGTTTTTTTGTTAAAACGCAAGGGAGGGCCAATACTTTTTTGAAAAAAAAATACCAAAATTCCCCAGCCCTCCCCCCCCAAGAAAAAACGTACCTTCCCTTAGAAGAGGTGGTCGCTTTCGAGAAGTTTGGACTATAGTGATTTAACTGGAAGACATTTGGTATTTTAGAAAAGTAGTCGTCTAGGAGAGGTTTGGACTATAGTGATTTGACTGGAAGAAATTTGGTATTTTGGAAAAGTAGTCGTCTAGGAGAGGCTTGGACTATAGTGATTTGACTGGAAGAAATTTGGTATTTTAGAAAAGTAGTCGCCTAGGAGAGGTTTGGACTATAGTGATTTGACTGGAAGAAATTTGGTATTTTGGAAAAGTAGTCGTCTAGGGGAGGCTTGGACTATAGTGATTTGACTGGAAGAAATTTGGTATTTTGGAAAAGTAGTTGTCTAGGAGAGGTTTGGACTATAGTGATTTGACTGGAAGAAATTTGGTATTTTAGAAAAGTAGTCGTCTAGGAGAGGTTTGGACTATAGTGATTTGACTGGAAGAAATTTGGTATTTTAGAAAAGTAGTCGTCTAGGAGAGGTTTGGACTATAGTGATTTGACTGGAAGAAATTTGGTATTTTAGAAAAGTAGTCGCCTAGGAGAGGTTTGGACTATAGTGATTTGACTGGAAGAAATTTGGTATTTTGGAAAAGTAGTCGTCTAGGAGAGGCTTGGACTATAGTGATTTGACTGGAAGAAATTTGGTATTTTAGAAAAGTAGTCGTCTAGGAGAGGTTTGGACTATAGTGATTTGACTGGAAGAAATTTGGTATTTTGGAAAAGTAGTCGTCTAGGAGAGGCTTGGACTATAGTGATTTGACTGGAAGAAATTTGGTATTTTGGAAAAGTAGTTGTCTAGGAGAGGTTTGGACTATAGTGATTTGACTGGAAGAAATTTGGTATTTTAGAAAAGTAGTCGTCTAGGAGAGGTTTGACTATAGTGATTTGACTGGAAGAAATTTGGTATTTTGGAAAAGTAGTCGTCTAGGAGAGGCTTGGACTATAGTGATTTGACTGGAAGAAATTTGGTATTTTGGAAAAGTAGTTGTCTAGGAGAGGTTTGGACTATAGTGATTTGACTGGAAGAAATTTGGTATTTTGGAAAAGTAGTCGTCTAGGAGAGGCTTGGACTATAGTGATTTGACTGGAAGAAATTTGGTATTTTGGAAAAGTAGTTGTCTAGGAGAGGTTTGGACTATAGTGATTTGACTGGAAGAAATTTGGTATTTTGGAAAAGTAGTCGTCTAGGAGAGGTTTGGACTATAGTGATTTGACTGGAAGAAATTTGGTATTTTGGAAAAGTAGTCGTCTAGGAGAGGCTTGGACTATAGTGATTTGACTGGAAGAAATTTGGTATTTTGGAAAAGTAGTTGTCTAGGAGAGGTTTGGACTATAGTGATTTGACTGGAAGAAATTTGGTATTTTGGAAAAGTAGTTGTCTAGGAGAGGTTTGGACTATAGTGATTTGACAGGAAGAAATTTGGTATTTTGGAAAAGTAGTTGTCTAGGAGAGGTTTGGACTATAGTGATTTGACTGGAAGAAATTTGGTATTTTAGAAAAGTAGTTGTCTAGGAGAGGTTTGGACTATAGTGATTTGACTGGAAGAAATTTGGTATTTTGGAAAAGTAGTTGTCTAGGAGAGGTTTGGACTATAGTGATTTGACTGGAAGAAATTTGGTATTTTGGAAAAGTAGTTGTCTAGGAGAGGTTTGGACTATAGTGATTTGACTGGAAGAAATTTGGTATTTTGGAAAAGTAGTTGTCTAGGAGAGGCTTGGACTATAGTGATTTGACTGGAAGAAATTTGGTATTTTGGAAAAGTAGTTGTCTAGGAGAGGTTTGGACTATAGTGATTTGACTGGAAGAAATTTGGTATTTTGGAAAAGTAGTTGTCTAGGAGAGGTTTGGACTATAGTGATTTGACTGGAAGACATTTGGTATTTTGGAAAAGTAGTTGTCTAGGAGAGGTTTGGACTATAGTGATTTGACTGGAAGAAATTTGGTATTTTAGAACAGTGGTCGCTTAAGAGAGGTTTGGACTATAGTGATTTGACAGGAAGAAATTTGGTATTTTAGAAAAGCGGTCGATTAGGACTGATCGTACATGGAGGTTTGACTATACTCACATTGAGAGGTCCTTTTCCTGATAGGTGTCCAAGGGCTGTTGATTTTTGGTCCTCATACAAACACTCCCGACATACACTGCGGAGATCATATTGCACACGACTGGAAGTGATCCTGCTCTCGGCACGGGCTGGACCTGGACCACAATCCTCCGCGAGTGACCCTGCCGCAGTTGGAACACCCCACCTGTATGGTTGTCTCTTTGAAGATGTAGTTCAACTGGTGCGTACACGCCTTGGTCATTAATCTCAAGTATTTCTACCCATAGATGCACTTTTCTCAGCAGTTCGCCCCACCTGAAACCAAAAAATGTCCTTGTTAGTTACAATTTTACACAGCGGGCTCTATAGACTAGATGAAAGGATCCTACGAGCCAAAACAACCTCGGAGTCTGTGGACAAAAACCTATGGTGTGACCTTTCAAATGAAACCTCTTCGGCAGTACTTTTGCATGGTATCATTTTTTCTAATTTTTGAGTCTGTTGATGAAATCCTATGGTGTGACCATTCAAATGAAACCTCTTCAGCAGTACTTTTGCATGGTACCATTTGTTCTAACTTTTGAGTCTGTTGATGAAATCCTATGGTGTGACCATTTAAATGAAACCTCTTCAGCAGTACTTTTGCATGGTACCATTTGTTCTAACTTTTGAGTCTGTTGATGAAATCCTATGGTGTGACCATTCAAATGAAACCTCTTAGGCAGTACTTTTGCATGGTACCATTTGTTCTAACTTTTGAGTCTGTTGATGAAATCCTATGGTGTGACCATTCAAACGAAACCTCTTCGGCAGTACTTTTGCATGGTACCATTTGTTCTAACTTTTGAGTCTGTTGATGAAATCCTATGGTGTGACCATTCAAACGAAACCTCTTCAGCAGTACTTTTGCATGGTACCATTTGTTCTAACTTTTGAGTCTGTTGATGAAATCCTATGGTGTGACCATTCAAATGAAACCTCTTCAGCAGTACTTTTGCATGGTACCATTTGTTCTAACTTTTGAGTCTGTTGATGAAATCCTATGGTGTGACCATTCAAACGAAACCTCTTCAGCAGTACTTTTGCATGGTACCATTTGTTCTAACTTTTGAGTCTGTTGATGAAATCCTATGGTGTGACCATTCAAATGAAACCTCTTCGTCAGTTCTTTTGCATGGTACCATTTGTTCTAACTTTTGAGTCTGTTGATGAAATCCTATGGTGTGACCATTCAAATGAAACCTCTTCAGCAGTACTTTTGCATGGTACCATTTGTTCTAACTTTTGAGTCTGTTGATGAAATCCTATGGTGTGACCATTCAAATGAAACCTCTTCGTCAGTTCTTTTGCATGGTACCATTTGCTTTTTAATATTTTACAATTTTTGTTTTAATTTTGATTTTTTACCATTCTCGGGAGTTAAAGCGCGTGGCGGCAGTAGACACAAATTCTGTACCTGTCGTGAAGTCCCTTTTGTTGAGGTTCAACATTCCAGTTGACTATCATTTTATTCTGTGAATCAAATCCTTTCATTCTATTTCCCCAGACTTCAATGGCCAGGGATCCTTCAGAAGCGTATTCCACAAACTCTTCTGTGACTTCCATGTCAAATTGCTAAAAAAAAAAACAGATGATCATGAGAAAGCTGTAATTTTCATGGTGTCTGGGATAAAGAAAATGCTCTAACCTTTGAAGGACGAGAAACTTGTGGCGAGCTAGCCTATTTAATAGGTTCATATAATTATTATATGCGTCTTGTATACCACCAGGATCAACAGTGGCGGTAAATAAACAAAGATGGTAAATTTTAAGCTTAATAATAAGATGAGAAAAGTGAAATGTCCATCGTGTGTGCAGGGACAGAAAAAACTGAGTCCTGGACGGGAATTGAACCTATTACCTTCCATACACCGGTAGAATGCTCTAACCACTGAGCTACAATGAACTTATTAAAATATTTTTCATTTCATTACCGAGCTTACAATTTACCATCTTTCTTCACACGTGAAACCTTCAACAGACTCTTACTTCAGACTAGTTAATAGAATACTTTTGTTTTTGTTGTTTTGTTTAACACAAACAATTTGGTTTGTAACCTGTAACAGTTCTTTGGGTCACTCATCGCTTGAGTTTTAAGTGTTGAATGACCTGAACATCTGCACAAGATTTAAACCATCCCAGTGACCAAGTTGCCTCCACTTTAAAGGCGAATCTCTGTTTACCATTATTGCCTAATTAGCATATGCACCTCATTCTTAAACCCAGCTAAAAAAAAACAACTCTGAATATTGAAAGGGCATAGCACAATTAGCTTTCCCTGGAAATTTGAGCCTGATATACTAGATACACTTTGTGCAATGTTGTTTTAAAAACTCAAAATTTTACAAAGAAGGTATGTTCATTGGCAATTTTGCCACCCAACAATCTTGAAGTTTTTGATAACAGATATTTCCTTCAATTGAATATTGCATGAGAAAAGCTAAAACTTGCATAGATTATCAAGTTTAACAAACTCTTTTAACTTTTGAAGTCATTCGTATTTAACACGGTGCCTTTTCTACGTATTTTCATATGCTAATGAAGCAAAATGTAAACAATGATGTCAGCAAAGATTTGCCTATTGTTTTCACCACAATTTAGCGTGAACAGACGCACAGTAAAATGACATCTATATGCTAACTACATGCAGACCTTATACAGTAATTACCTGTTTGTGTTCAAATATCATGGTGTTTGTTTTAGGTCCTGGGTTTGAGATGCTAGCATTGATGGGTGGTACGACGATTGTGTTATCATCATTCCAAAACTTGTACTGACAAAACACATAATTACACAGCGCCGGTGGAAGGTCGTATGCTTCCACCACCTTCACTTCCACGTGCATGAGAGAGCCTTTCACAAGTTCGTCATCATCGTCATCATCATCATCTTCATCATTTATGACTAACAAATCGTCCTCATCACCAATGAGTTCATCCTCCTCCTCATCTCTGGACTCTTTGTTCAATTTCTTCTGAGCTTTCTTTTGAGCTTTCTCTGTTAATAGAAATGGAAAGATCGGTATTAATTTGAGCGTTGTGAAACAGCTCGTGAAACCAAAACCAAAGTAACCACTCTGGTCAATCACGACAGGGAAGAGATTCCAATGAACCAATCAGAACTTGAAGCAAATACATGTCGCCGGCGCCAAGCGCGGGCGGGAAAACGCATGCAGGCAAATCACGATTGGTTTTGGTTTTACTTCTGATTGGTTGAGAAGGTGGCGCGAGATTTTTTAGCCAATCACAAAGCATAGCAATGCAAAACCAAAGAAACTGCAAAATTACTTTCGACACTCAATTGATACAATGTATCCGCTCTAAAGGAAGGCAGAATATGCTCTTTGGATGTCATTTCGAACAGCACAAACATGGTGCCAAATACTCACTAATGTTTTACCATTTTTGTGTACACAATAGAATTCTTATAACTGTTTTGACATAAAAAATTTCCAGGGCAATTTATCATCCTTATGTCAAAGTACATTAAACGAAGAGCTTTGTAGTAGCATTGGTTTAAGCTTTAGAATTTTGATGACATCACATGAAAACCAGCAATTGTTTTTAAACCGAAACAAGAGGCGTAAAGCATACAGTACCTGATATTCTGGAAACTTCAACCTTCAAACGGCCACAAACCTGTCAAGTGTTAATTTCATTGTCAGCTTGGGAACCAAAGATGTTATTCAATAAGCTAGAGCAATGTAAAACGGGCCAGAAAAGCTTGTCTTTTATGCTCTGTTTTAAATCATGGTCATAATAATCGTAATAAGGGATTTCCAGCTCTCGGCAAATTCTCAGACTTTTGGCTGTATATTTACATGTAGCTAGGACCTAGATTGAGAGTAAAGTCAAGGATTGCACGGAGAGAAGCACCCTACCCGATGAAAGGCATCACAAAGTGTCCTCATCTACAAAAGTTCACCGTAACACACATAATTCTCTTGTATATGAAGTAATACGAAAATGGCAAATAAGTCCGTCAAATATGAAGTATTTGTTAAACAAACTTGCATGTAATCCTAGACATACACTGTAAGTAAAGACTGAATAGCACCTAATTAAAGTGCCCCTGTGATCAAATTTTTGATTTTCATTTTTTTTACATTTTTGTGTACTATTAGACTTTCTTACTCATTTTGCCAAATTTCAATCCATTGCGAACATCAGAAGTCATTTTATTTTAACATTTATTTCCAAGAATTTACGGCCGCTATTAATCAACCTTGTTCCAAGGCTTGGTTGCGAATGGGAGAAAGTGACGTCAAAGACTCAAACATACCTCACGGGTTGCAATTATCATAACAATCAGCATAGAAAATTGCACGAAGAACAAGTCCAAAGTTTTTGTTGCTTTTCGCGT
Source organism: Dendrophyllia cribrosa (assembly GCA_024195265.1). Taxonomy (NCBI): domain Eukaryota; kingdom Metazoa; phylum Cnidaria; class Anthozoa; order Scleractinia; family Dendrophylliidae; genus Dendrophyllia; species Dendrophyllia cribrosa. The sequence goes on along the minus strand of JAJLRJ010000011.1, from coordinate 29,214,924 downwards.
GATTTTCAATACTTATTGTTATTATAATTTCAACCCGTGAGGTCTGTTTGAGTCTTTGACGTCACTTTCTCCCATTCGCAACCAAGTCTTGGAACAAGGTTGATTAATAGAGGCCGTAAATTCTCGGAAATAAATGTTAAAATAAAATGACTTCTGATGTTCGTAATGAATTGAAATTTGGCTAAATGAGTAAGAAAGTCTAATTGTACACGAAAGTGTAAAAAAATGAAAATAAAAAATTTGATCACAGGGGCACTTTAAGGGGTATATCAAGAAAAATGTTGTGTCTGCATGTGGGTGCAACCACGACCAAGTTTCCACTTAGGAGAGGTGTCCCATTTCTGGGGAACTTGTCTGTTGTCAGAGATGTGACTGGATTTCTTTTTCAGGTCCAAAATAATTACATTTCCACTCTCACCTCTCCTTGCTGACTGATAATTGGTGCAGCATATTCATGATTCACGTCATGTAACAAACATTCAAGGAACACATTTGCGACTCCTATCAGTGTGTGACACTCAACCTCAAAAAACAGATCCAAGTTTTCATCCTGCAGAGAAATTAACACAACACAATTGACATTCAAGAAATTATTTTGAAGAAAGAAAAAGAACAACACAAAGTTCAAGTCTTCCATGCTTTAACCCTTTAAGCCCTAAGAGTGATCAGCATCAAATTTCTCCTTGTAATATCAATGCCTTATCAATCAAAAAGGTCATGAGAATTACATGTAAGGTCATGATCACACAAGATGAGTTCTCTTGATATCCAAACAATTTCTCCCCACTACTACACAAATGTATATATAGGAAATGTATAGGACTAGAAATGAGAATTTAAATTTTGATATTAGGGCATAAAGGGTTAAGCCATTTTCAAACTATGAGTTGCAGGTCATCTTTATTGTAGTTGCCGGCCATAATAGCCGGTTGCCGGCTGTTTCTTGTTCTGTTAAACTTTCACACATGCTATCAAAATTTATGTGAACAATGAAATAAAGAAAATACACAGGTGGGCGGAGATTTGAGATTTCTTTTTGATTTCTTTTTTTTTTTTGGCTCCAAGGAGCCATTGTATTATTTTGTTTATTAACCAAACAACACCAATGTTATTACAAAGTTTTTCCAATGATTTCCGAAGCTTTTGGAAAATTATCTGAATACTGTCATACTGTGTATATTGAAGGGTATATTGTCCTCCACACACTGGTTGTACAAGTCTCCCATGTCATAAAGTGAATAGTCAATAAGACAAGCGTCAACATACCGTTTCAGAGAAGGGTATATTGTCCTCAACACACTGGTTGTACAAATCTCTCATGTCATAAATCTTGTTGTTAAGTTTCTCAAGGGACCAAACTGCAAACAAAGAACAACATTGCATTGAACATTCATAACTTCTTGTACAAAGTGTAGTTTAGTAAGTTATTTTATTGTTACAGAAGTCACAGAAAGTATTGCAATTACCCTAGATGAAAGTTTCAAAAATTCAGATGCAAAAAACACCATAATCAACTGACAATGAATTAGGTTTGCTTTAAGCTTGCTTTTTTGTCTTGAAATATGAAGAAAATATTGCCAAAATTGATGAAAGCAAAGAAATATTAAGGGACAAAAATAATAATGACTAAAAAGGTTATTCACAACACTCTACATGTAAACCAATGGCAATTTTGGATTTTTGAACACCTGTCATGAAATCAAATTTGTTAAACTGTAATCAACTTCCATCCTTGTAATCCTGCACTTTTCCCCACTTTGCTCTCAGAAATCTCTTTATCCAATTAATTCGGTGGCATTTGGTGAACATATAATGGAAATTTTATATACATGTATTCACCAATTTACCTTACGCGCTAACAAACTCACTTTGCGTTCCTTTGGATTTGTGCTTCACTACAATGGCAACTTCACTGCTGAAACCTGACCTGCTTCTACCAAAGCTTAAACTGGATGTGGGAATCTGATAAGCAAAGAAATTTCAATAAATAACAACTAATCCTGTACAATGATAACTGCACATTTATACAGAGTACACTATTTGTGAAGGACAACTCCATTTTTAGTTTTTAGAATCAGGGTCCTCCATAACGTTTTAATCAACTGTTCCATTTCGGTTAACAGCCGTAACAATGTGGCACATGGCTAAAAGGTCTTACTAAACTTTGTCTTGAAACACCTGATTCACAGCTGTAACACTTACTAGTGACACCCCTTGCAGGTGTTATGGGTTACGGGTTCAACTGAGAACACTGTTACAATTTATCTAAAAACAAAATAGAGCACCTGGAGTGTTACTGCAAACTCGGTTTCCTTTCCCATCTCTTCACTTAACTGATTTGCTTCCCTAAACACAACAAAAACAATAGGAAAATTAAGAAAAGAAGCTGACATACATGTACATGTCTACCAAAGCCCCATGTTGTTGTTGAGGGGCAGGGTGCTTCAAGGATGGCAAAGCATATTAATATTTCTGCAGTTATCAGAGACACTTATTCAAGGGCAGTGTTTTTTCGAGTAAATACAGTATTTTCTTCACTTCTGGCTATTGGTAAACTGCTGTTTCAATAAGTCCTACCAAAACTGAATGTTGGAATAAGAACTGCAATCTTATGGAAATTCACGCTGGCTTTTACTTCCACTGTTTCTGGGGATCAAATTACTCAGAATTTGGAAATGTTGGGTTTTGTGGAAGAAGAACAATCCTCAGCAGAGCAAGAATAAGAACCAAAAACAAACAAGAAGTATGAAAATACCTTACAATCACTAAAATTAATGATCATAATCACCTCACAAGTGCATTAGCCTTGATCACCTCTTCTCTCAACACCAAAGGTTTTCGTTCAAACTGAATCAAGTTTTCCCTGCTGATAAAAAGCATAAGAAACCATGAAAGCTCTGTAATTTCCCATATTAAAATGACAGGGTACTGATCATAGCTTTTAGGGGAAATGTAAAACATTACTTAAACCATGAAAGCCCTGTAATTTCCCATATTAAAATGACAGGGTACTGATCATAGCTTTTAGGGGTCAAAATTTGTAGATTGGTACCACTCAGGGTGCTAAAATCTAAAATGACCACCGCTAGTATTATTGTGGTACCTTCTAGGGTATTAGCCGAAAAAAGACAGGAGCGATTGGTCTGTCAACTCATTTTTATCATTCTCTTATTCACTATTATTGTGAATCTTTATCAATATTAAATATCAAGTGTCAGCTCAAGTGTTGTTTTAGAATTGGTACCTCTTAGGGGTAAAAATCCATTTGTACCACACCCATCAAAGAGATTCTGTTGTTTTTCAAAAAATTTTGACAAGTACCCCATGGGTTAAAAGTCCTATTGGAGGTTTGAAACAACATGTGTCCTTCTTATTTAAAGTGCCCCTGTGATCAAATTTTTTATTTTCATTTTTTTACATTTTCGTGTACTATTAGACTTTCTTACTCATCTTGCCAAATTTCAATCCATTACGAACATCAGAAGTCATTTTATTTTAACATTTATTTCCGAGAATTTACGGTCGCCATTAATCAACCTTGTTCCAAGGCTTGGTTGCGAATAGGAGAAAGTGACGTCAAAGACTCAAACATACCTCACGGGTTGAAATTATAATAACAATAAGCATCGAAAATTGCACGAAGAACAAGTCCAAAGTTTTTGTTGCTTTTCGCGTGATTTTCAATACTTATTGTTATTATAATTTCAACCCGTGTGGTATTTTTGAGTCTTTGACCGTAAATTCTCGGAAATAAATGTTAAAATAAAATGACTTCTGATGTTCGTAATGAATTGAAATTTGGCAAGATGAGTAAGAAAGTCTAATTGTACACAAAAATGTAAAAAAATGAAAATCAAAAATTTGATCACAGGGGCACTTTAAATTATTTCTGGTGCATAGCTCAATATGTGATTGTAGACTAAGCTACATTTTCTCACCTATCCTCGCACCATGACACTCTAGAGGAACCATATCCAGAGCTGAAAGAACCCATACTTTGCGTCCGTTCCATGATCTTCAGTGGACCCATCTGGTTTCGCAGTTCTTGTATCTGTTCTTCGTACATTTGACGTTGTTTATCTAACGCTCCTGTAAATGAAAGAAATTAAACCCAATGTACAGTTTCTGTGGCTTCACAGGATTTAATTATATGTAGACTGGATGCTATTTAAAGTTCAGATAGATTGAACAGAAAATGAGCAAAATTTCACACTCTTCGGTTATCTGTGGTTAATAATCGGCTGAATAGTCAGTTACGTCAAGATATAAGTAAAAGAATAAGACTTCATAATACTGTACCTTGTTTTTCAGCTTTGTACTGTTCTTCTAAGGCCTTCACTGAATCTTTTAGAGGTCCTGTAAGATTGAAAAACACGCTTATGTACATGTACACATTTAAAATAGTTGATTACAAAGAGCAGTGTGCTATCTAACAAGAAAACAATGGCTAGCCTGTTAATACACCCAACCCTTTATGTCATCCACTTTTTTTAGACCAAAGAAAAACTAAGTCATATAATTTTATTAATCATCATACGTATCTGCGTGTAAGACCAACCTCGTTACTATGGCCACCCTATTAATACGGCCAGGGTTTGGTGGCCCAGTGGTGATGGCCGGATTAACACTTGCTTTTAACAACTTTTAAGCACTTGTGATTATCATGCATGAAGGACTGAAGCACTAATGGTATTGTACCTGCACTAATCTCATTCATCATCAATTCTGTTTGAGCAAACTGGAAATCAACTGTTTGTTCCACTTGTTGTTCACTTCCTGCAATGAATGATTTATAACAAAATTAATGCATTCTGACTACAGTGATTGTCATTTAAATGTAAGCCTTCAGCCCCAGAGTCAATTATGAAGATGTTGCAGTTAATTTTTTATTTCAGGTAATTTTTGTTTTTCCTTTGTTTCAAATTCATTAGCATATATTACCATACCCAAAAACAATGAAAAAACAAAAATTACCTGAGATAAAAAATTAACTACAACAAAGACATGCAGTGTACATGTACATGTCGAGTCTGTCAAATAAAGCCACTTGAGAAGAACTTTTGCATTTCAGAATTTTTGTGTTTCAAATAAAAACTTCTGAAGAACTTTTGTGTGTCAGAATTTTTGTGTTACAATCCCCACCAATGCAGCATCACAGTTTTTGTAGAAAAAAAAAAACCTTTATGCATTTTTTTATTGTTGTACTGTATGATGTTACGAGAAATGATCCGTCTGTTTGACAAGGGTGTTAATCGGCTCATTGACAGCTGGGTCTACTTCTTGTTCCATGAAAAGGTGATTGCTCTTTTCCAACGGCGACTATACTGACAAGTAACCCACCTGGAAGGCGTGGGCAGTTTATTCTGAAATAATGATTGTTTCCCCATAGAATACGATCACCATGCTTTAGATGGGTCTTCTCTTCCACAAGTCTGCCATTAACACAGGTTCTGTTGCGACAAATAAAAACAATCAGATGTAGCAAGGAATAAAAAATTAATTATCTGACCTATGGAGATGGAGGTTGTTACTGTCCAACCATTGGAGTGCCAATGAGCATACCTTTGGACCTCCCCCTCTCCTAGGCATTTTGCTCTACCAACCCCCACCCCCTGCATCCAATGCCCCACCCTCCCATCCCTGCAACACCATCACCATGGGTAAGGCAGGTGGCCATTACTATCACAGGCTCAATGTTTACAGCCAATCGAGCGAATGAGCAAACTTTCTACCCAAATGCTATGACTCGTCCTACACTACGCATAATCATGAGTTTATAAAACTATTTGCCAGGTAGCAGCTACAAATGTGTACATACCCAGTTTTTGCAAGTGGTGTGACAGAAACTTCATTGTCTTCAATGTCAAGTTGACAGTGTTCATGCAGAATCCCAAGGCCACCCAACTGAATATCCTGTAACACATAAAAATACAATATAAATTCTGTTTGACCCTTTGACTCCCAAGAGTGTCAAACATCAAAATTCAAGAAAAATCCCAAATTTTATTTTGTAAAATATTAAAAAACAAATGGTACCATGAAACATTACTGCTAAAGAGGTTTCATTTGAATGGTCACACCATAGGATTTTGTTGAGAGACTCAAACGTTAGAACAAATGGTACCATGCCTCAAGTAGTTTAAGGCCTGGGTCAAGGGCTTTGACCAGGAAAAAACGGTTTATTCGTTATAACTTTTACAAACGGAATGGAACTGAATCGAAATTTGGCACATAGAAAGATATTATCCTCCTTAACATTTTTAAGTATAATAAGCTTTGGCATAGGTCACGTGACATGTCACGTGGCCATTTTTCTTAAAATAGCAAATGTTTGACGAATAGGTGACGGGTTTAAGAGAAAACATCAATTAAAAATGCTTTTCTGATGCAGATTAAATATCTCCAGCCCTTCACGTTTGGAAGGAGTGTCCATTAATCTCTAAAAAAAAATTATGAGGACAAAGGTCATTTTTCAGTCCAAAATTCAACCTATAATTATTTATAACTGTAATTTAAAGACTTGAGGATAATCATTCCAAACGTAGAAGGTTAAATATGTTAAACCTCCATCGGAAAAGCTAATTTATTTAACTATACAAAGGAAATTCGCTACCAAATCACCGATTTGCGTAATTTTAAAGTTTTGATCACGTGACATGTCACGTGACCAAACTTTTGCGTTAAGGCAAAAGAAAACATCAAGATTAACATTCAGGGAAAATTTCATTTTGATCTAGGTTTTCTCGGTGAAGATATTAAGTGTCAACCATATTTTCCGAACACACTTTAAACCCAGGACTTAAACTGCTTGAGGCCAAAGTACTGCAGAAGAGGTTTCATTTGAATGGTCACACCATAGGATTTCATCCACAGACTCAAAAGTTAGAACAAATGGTACCATGCAAAAGTACTGCTGAAGAGGTTTCATTTGAATGGTCACACCATAGGATTTCATCCACAGACTTAAAAGTTAGAACAAATGGTACTATGCAAAAGTACTGCTGAAGAGGTTTCATTTGAATGGTCACACCATAGGATTTCATCCACAGACTTAAAAGTTAGGACAAATGGTACCATGCAAAAGTACTCAAAAGTACTCAAAAAAATAGAACTACACTACAAGTCTCCATAACTGACTGATCTGGGAGAACCCTTTCATTCCCAGAGTCAGTTATGAAGACATGAAGTGTAAGTTCTAACTTTTGAGTCTGTTGACAAAATCCTACGGTGTGACCATTCAAATGAAACCTCTTTGGCAGTTTGTTTGCATTGTACCATTTGTTTTTCAGTATTTTAGAAAATGAAATTAAGGATTTTTCTTGAATTTTTTAATTTTTGGCACTCTTGGGTGTTAAAGGGTTAATTGATCAGAAAGGCTGACTGACTGATGTACATGCAACACATAAAAATAATCACTTCAAACCCTAAAAAGTTGTAAGGTTAGAAAAACATAAAAAGTCTGTTGGTAACTGGTACTAAATGTACTACGAATTTTTTTACTTTTCAAGGAAATCAAACAAACTACAAAAGATGTATTTGAAATAGAAATAAACATATTAGAAAAATAAAATTAAAATGTTTTGTGAAAGTGTCAAGTTAATTTAATCGATTCCGTGGGGTTTGAGAGTGCCAATCGGCACTCTCAAACCCCCACGGAATCAACGAACGCTTTTCATTCAACTAATTTACATTTGTTTTTCACGTCACCAAATTTCCACCAATAGCGTAACTCCACCGCTTACTACATAAAACCACACACTACCCACATTTCCTTGATTCGCTCCGACGAAGGGCTAGCGCTCGAAACGTCAGCTATTTGAATCTTTTTACGGTGGTCAATTTACCTTATCGACTCAGTCGATAAAACTAAATTCTCGTGTTTCATCCCCCCACCGACGCAGCATCACAGTTTCTCTAGAAACTAACCCCATTCATCAATGTGTCAGGCTTGGCCCTTCATCAGGTTGATGGCTGTTGTTTTGAACAGGACTTGTTTTGTTTGAAAACTTATTACAGCGCATGCTAAGAAAATAGTGTATGAGTGCACGTGCATGCACAGTTTAGAGGAAATGGAAAACCATGTTGAGCCCATGTGGTTGCATGGTGCCCAACTTGAAGATGGTTTCTATTTCCACTTGCTTCCTTTCAAAAGATGTACAATGTACACGTACATGCAATGAAAGTGTAATCCCACTTTAATTTTGCAAAATTAACATTCCGTGAAAACAAATCAACTCACAGGAGTATGAACAGCATCTGGTCTTCCAACAAGGGTGTGTTCCTATAACAACAACAAAAATGGAATTAGCACTGGGTTTGCACAAACAACCCACAACATATACAGACAAACCCTAAACCTTCACTTGCTAGGGCCAGCTTCAAACATAGTACTATTGCTGCACCAGATCCAAAAATAATGATTCAGTTTGACTACATACACAAGCACATACACATCATTGTCACGGGGTAAAATTGTCTAATAGCTCTCCAAAATATCTGTCCGCCGACAAACGACCGACAGTCAGCCAACAGTTTCGGCAGTTCTCAAGTAAGAATGTCGGCAGACAGTCGGCTGTTTGTCAGGCGACTGTCGGTAATCTGTCAGTAAGTCATCATTAGGCTGCCGGTGCACCCAGCATCGTTTCTGACGAAACTCTGCTATTGTCCGCCATGCTGTTAGTAGTGTGTTTATTCAGCCCCGATCCCCCAATTTTAACAAAATCCGGGTCAAAAGCCCTCCCAAGGTTTGTTTTCTTTTCTTCGTTAATTTTTATATATGTTTATTTGTTTATCCTCAATTATTGTATTAATTTTTAACGAGGCGGGAAGTGAAGAAATTAACCACGAAAAATTGGTTTGTGGTGTTGTAACATTTTTTATTACACGACTAAGACAGTCAGAGGGCCAATAACTAAAATCAACCAATCAGAATGCTCGATTGCCAGTCCAATATTCTCTAAGTATTGGACCGGGCATTGTCCCGAATGATCCCGCGCGATCCTCCAGCCGGCAGGAGTTGTGTAATAAATCTCTTATTAACCAAGCTTGCTCGAGACCGTACTGGGAAAATATCGGCCCTCGGTCTTTTCTGTATGGACCTCGCTGCGCTCGGTCCGTACTGTCAAGACCTCGGGCTGATATTCTCCCAGTATGGCCCTCGCGCTTGGTCAATAAGATATACATTTTTCTATCAAAGTAGCAGGGGAAATCCCTGGGAATCTTACCTTATTGACAGCAAGGAAAGAGGTGGTTTCAAATAACTGTCAAGCTTAATTTGATCATTTCAGTTTTATCTTGTGAATACGCAAAGCGTTGAACAAGATATAGTATACGGGACAGATATGCAAATTTTCACTTGTTCCATCATCTGTAAACGTTTTTAATTCCCAGTGTATTACGTGTTAAAAGATGATTGCTGTTGTAAGCTTTTTTTAATTCCCCAGTGTAATATATTACACTGTACGTCACCCAGTTGTCTGGACAGTCTCACTTCACACAATGCATATTTGTTATGTACCTGGAGTTTTTCTCAATGCAATGCGCGCGTTGATTGGTTGATTCATGGTCACATCACATGTAATAAACAAACTGTTTCCCGCCGATTGTCCTGAGCGTGCAACAATTTTGACGTCAGAGGGTAACATTGCACTGTTGCTCGCTAGCGCACGTGATCAGTATGTGACAAAGGGTGGTATGATTATGATGCGACTGATGTTTACCACGAGTGCTTGGCGCATTTTTCAAACTGTGTTGTGTTGTGTTGCTATATAACAAATCACTTAATGACTGATCCCTCGGGAAACAGTGAATTTTGTTTCCCTCGATTCTTGGGAAACAAAATTCACTATCTCCCTCAGAACCAGTCATTAAGTGTTTATTATGTCACGCTAAGATGTTTTGGTCATTTTATATCTGTTTTACTCTTCAATTCTTTGACTTCAAACTCAGCATTGAAAATTAAAACTGATCTGTAGACTTAACCTTACTTTGTTTCGTATTTACAAGTTGGCTCTTAAAGCCCTTTCATTTCAATAAGCTGTATACATTAAACTCAAGAAAAAAAACATATTCAACAGTAAATATGTGTAACAAGAAAATTACCTTCAAATAATAAACAAGGAGCTCATTCATTGAAGGATCAGCATTTAAATTAACAAGGTAAAACTTTGACTTTTCTACTGCAATTCCAGATGACTGGACAGAGATACCCATCTCTTCAAGAGCCTTGTGTCTTTCCTGTGAAAAGACAAATCACTCAGATCAATATACTCAGGGCTGCCATAAACCATTAACTTGCCGTTAACTTGCATCTTTTAAAAAAAGCTTAAAGAATTTCTTATTAGTAAATATTACACTCTGTAACCTTGATCTATTAGTTTGTCCATATTGCTCTTGACTATTTTATTTTATTTGGCTAATCTACCTTTAGTTCTGTGAGGAAACCTGATCTATACAAGCCCTATGGTTTCTTTCAGGTTACCTCACCATCTAAAAAAAATTTGTAAATTTGTAATTCTACTATCATGTAATTGTGTGAAATGGCAAAATCAATAAATTATCAAATTATCAAAATAATTATAACCAGTGTTCTATCCAACCAAAAAAACAAACAAGATCTAACATTGCATTACATTGCAAGCATGTACATAAATTATACTATAATTATTATTTACAACTTAAAACACGGATTCCATTTTTGCATAAATTTACATAATAAATAACCTGAGTTTAAGAACTAATTTAAAATAATGATATATTCGTTCATCCTAAATTTGTCCTCTCTTTCTCCTCATAGAAAATATGGCCTCAGTTACCTGCTGAATTTTCTCAGTTTGTTTCTCCTTCTGTTCCCAGGTCATTGTGCATTCACTCATCAACTTCTCACTTTCTGACAACATCTCTTCAATCTCGATTGTTGTCTCTCCAGGCTCAACAATGTGCGACTTCCCAGCTATTTTAGCGGCCAGTAGTCTTTTCAGCCGATCGACTTCTTCACGCAGTTCACGAATAATCTAGAGAAACAGAAAATAATTTTAACTCAAGTGAATTAAATTCAAACCTTATAATTATCACAATATGAAATTCAAAACTCAGAGTCTGTGGATGAAATCCATTCAAGCAAAAGCAAAAGCAATTAAATACTGGTTTCCTTTCGGTTCCGACTATTGAGAGGAGAAGCTTTCTGTGGTGCTGTTACATCTAACATTTTGTACTTTTTCCATACATAGCAATATGAAAGAGGTAATTTCACCCATTTTTTGTCACTTTGTAAACCCCCAAAACATATTTATATCACTATACAGGGCTAAAAATTGGTGATTGCACAGTCACCAAAAACAACTTAAAACTGACCAGGGCCACCAAAAGTTGAGGTTTGATCGCCCGATGTGCGACTATGTTACATAATATTATTTTGAAAAGTTGTAATTAACTATTATAGCGCGAAAACATGCGTGATATCGCCTAATTCTTAGACGACGAGGCTGTAGGCTGAGTCAGCTAAAATTAGGTGATATCACGCAAGCTTGAGCGCAATAATAGTTTTATAATTCAACACATTGATAACAAAGCACAGTTTGAAGAAAAAATATCAAGGCTGGTCCGTCATTTTTGCATTCTCTTGTCAAAATGCAAAATTTACCTTCATCATTGGATATACTGTACGTCATGTAGACATAGCATATAGAGTATATATCGATAACTTTTTTACCATATTTGGGCAGTGTATCAATGTATTTAATTATAATGTACATTATACGTACTAAATACCTGTAATTATGTAGTTTAATTGGACTACCTGTCTCTTCTTTTCTTTTCCTCAACTCTAAGTTTATCAATTTTTTGTGAATTTTTAGTTCTGAAGTGGAAAATTCCCAGCCATTTTAATAGTGATTTCACGAGTGCTCCACATTCACAACATTTAGACGCCATTTTGATTTTCTGATTGCCATGTGACACTAGACTTACCCAGAGTTGTGTGTGGGAGGATTTCCAAGTCGCACATGTTTTCACTTTGAGAACAGACTTTCAGTTTTTTGTTTAAACTAGAGGAAATTGTGGGCTACATGTACTTTATTTTGGGGTGGTCCACTAAGAATTCAAGCAAACTGGCCCGACTGGCCACTAAGCACTGGAGTTAATTTTTATCCTTGACTATAAATAGAACTAGTGAATAAAATTTTGGGGTAACTGTTTAGCTGGTGCGGTCGAGCGATTTAACTCCTAAACTGATGCAACAGTGAAATCTTGCTTACTACACGTACAAGCTAAAATGCTTTAAATTCCCATTCAACAATCCATACCTTTGCATTTGGATCTTCATTTACAACAGCATGATTAACAATACGTTTTGCTCTGTCAGCATAACGCAATGTGGAGAGCGTTTCTTCGTAATTATCAGCAGAAGGACTTACTGTTGCCACCATCACAGTTTTACTATTGCCACCAAGGTTGTCCTAACAATACAGCCACATATGCCAATGTTAATTAATATTGATCATGCCCAGTTTCTATTATCAAAGTCATCCATCTTATTTCATGGTTTGAAAGATACACTGTAATACACACAGAAAAATTTCACTGAAATCTTGGATTTTTGGCCTCAAAAGGGACTCACTTGCCTAAATTATGACTTGATCATGTAAATATAACTGAAACGATTTAAATCAGGTCAACAAATCTTCTATCTTCAAACAGAATATTTTTTTTGAAAAGATACATACATGTAGGGTGTCCTGGGGGCCATAGGGTGTCATAGGGGCACAAAACATTTTCTCAAAGATGTGGATTTTCTTCCCCATTTTGGATCTGTTTTATGTACCTTAACAATAATAAATCATTAATTTGACAAAACTGTGCTTTTAAAGACGTAAAACATTCAATTTTAGTGAAAGTTGCCAAAAACGTACTTAGGACGTTCTTGCTGGGAGCCCTTCAATTGTAAACTTACATTGGTGTGCAATAATGTCTAGTAGATAATTACATTGTATCAGTCGCCAAGAAATAGCAATTAAATTACCTTGAGCAGCCAAGTGAGAACAGAATCTCTGTATGGAACATGCGTCCCTTTCTTTGTTTTACCGCCAGACTAAAAAATAGAGCCACGAAAATCTGGTTACATCAAGATATTACAAAAAATTCTCAATTTTTGCAGACGAAAATGTATGTACTGAAAATTGCAACAACTAAATAAAATTACTCTACTCACTCTCAAGTACAAGGAAGAGTGTTTCAACTGGATTTTCAAACGTGCAGAGAAGTGTGTTAAAAAAAAAAAAACAGGCACAGCCAAGTTTTTTTAATGGACTTTGTTTTCTTTGAATACCTGATGAAACCGTATTTTAGAGTGTTTAATATTCTTAGTTTTCACTTAACTCATATCAAATTCTAAAGCATTAAAAAAAAGATTTGAATCCAAAATGTTTATTGAATTGTAGAGAGTTTAAAACTACACATCTTGGCCAAATTTTGAAGCGCAAAAGCATTTCATTCAAGAGTTATAGGCGAACGAGTATTAGACATTTTTAGTAAGAAATATATGGAGGGGCATGGATCTTTGTGCCCCACTCAGGGGCACAAAGATGGCAGCCAAAAATTCAAAGTCTTAATTACCTACACGTACACCAAAAATCACATCAAAAAACTTGTATTTGCCATAAGCTCCATTAACTTGGCTTTTAAGCACTTATAATGCAAACAATAACTTTCAGCTGATTCAATTTTGTTTATTTTTGCGGCTTATCTAATAAATAGCGTGACGAATTGCGTGCACATTTAAAACCCTTGTAAATCAGAAGCAAAACATTGTTAAAACCTGAAACTTTTTGTGAAAGATTATAACACTTATATCCACATACCATGTTAGAAACAGCTTTGTACAGGGATTCTGACAGGGTGCGCGGGTGCGGGACCGCACAATTCGGTCAAACCCGCACAATTCCTAAAAATCCGCACAATCCCGCACAATACTGAAATATTTGCTTAAAATTTTAATTAAATCAGGTATTTCTATTGATTACCAAGATTTCGAGAAACGTTTTAGGCTATTTTCAGCCCATTTTCCTTCCAAACAATCGAGAAATCCCTCGCTTTCCTCGAACAGCTCGAGCGGATCGATATAAAAACAACAAGGCGTTCTCTTCGCCGTCCTGGGAACTAGTCTCAGTTTTACTTTTTTCCGACTTCCTACAGAATTTTTCGCGTAGCTTTTAAGTTGTCGTTTTCCAGACATTATGTCGTTTTTCTTAGCAGCCTGTTGATATTTTTTCGAGCGCTTTCGCTTCCTCTTTCAGTTTAATATGTCGGGGACCGAAGAAGAAACACCGAAGAAGAAACACCGAAGAAATGTACTCGGTCGCGCCGAAATGAATGTCGCTCTGTCTGTCAGTGAATTATTTTCGCAAAGAACCGGATCAAGTTTGCGAATCGACAAACAAACTATTAAAGCGCTGGTACTTCGGATTGATAGGAGAAAATTATTAAGTTCTGATCAGAATACTGGATTTTATTTTTTCAATCAAGTGAAAGACGTTTTCATTCGGGAAAATGCAAAACAACAACAACAACAACAATTTATTGAGGTATTTCCATATCTATACATGGCATTACCTAAGCTACATATATTAATTCTAATTAAATTTACTTATGAAATAATATTTTGTATCTATAATTCATGATATCGAAAATAAAAGCAGCAACTGATCTACAAATAAAGGGATCAATGCTGTTAAAAAGGAACAAAATTTTTGAGTTGATATCGAAGTCTTTGAAAAAGCTGTATTTTTCAATGACTTCGTCAAAAAATTTTGAGCGAAACTTATTATACAATGCGCAAGAGAATATAACATGAGATTCATTTTCAACTTCATTAGATTGGCACAGAGAACAAATTCTTAAATTTTCGGGAGTTTTGGGAACAGTGTGTCACCCTGTTTCAATGCGAAGTCGATGATTCCCCGAGCGAAATTTATTACGCTGTGGCTAAATGCCCGGCAGCCGGGCACGGTCTCAAATAGACTAAATGCCCGGCAGTCAGAAATGTTCACAAAATTTTCACTGAAAGGCTCTTTCAAACCTTTTGAGAGTATTCGATGTTCGTTTAGAACTGTCAAGCGCTTCCAAAAATTATTTTGCTTTTCCAGTTGACGAAATATTCAAGCTTGGGCATACCATAAGATCGCTATGTTCTGACTCGCAGTCAGAAATTTTCACAGAATTTCGACTGAACGTCTCACTCAAACCTCTTAAGAGTATTCAAACTTCGTTAAGAAATGTCAAGCGATTCCCAAAATTATTTTGATTTTCCAGTTGACGAAATATCCAATCTTGGGATACTATAAGATCGCTATGTTCTTCAGACTGCCGGGCACAGCCTCGAATAGACTAAATGCCCGGCAGTTTAAAATGCTGATTTCAGAGAATTTTTAAGGCCGGTTTACGATAAAATCAAGTCTAATATTAACAGGGTGGATCTATCGTCGTGTTGTAGCCTATTTTCCAGCAGGGTATTATAAAGGGCTATGTACGACATTTACACAGGCTGCATAATAGTGTTCGTGACAGTCGTCTCAGTGTGGTGGTGTGACTGCTGTAGCCAAGTACTACCGCAGGCCCGCTAAACCACCTTGACGGGACGACGTTTCACGTTGCTGTAAAAACTGGCGGGAAATATCACAACACATGAGGTCAGGAATTGCCTAGAAAGAGCCTTTCAGTGAAAATTTGATGAAAATTTCTCACTGCCCGGCATTTAGTCTATTCGAGACCGTGCCCGGCAGTCTGTGCAGAAATGTTCTTAGTGTCGTGAACATAGCGATCTTATAGTATCATGTGCCCAAGCTTGAATATTTTGTCAACTAGAAAAGCAAAATAAGTTTTGGAAGCGCTTGACATTTCTAAACGTACATCGAATACTCTCAAAAGGTTTGAAAGAGCCTTTCAGTGAAAATTCTTTGAAAATTTCTCACTGCCGGGCATTTAGCCTATTTGAGACTTTGCCCGGCAGTCTGAACAGAAATTTTCTAAGTGTCGAGAACATAGCGATCTTATAGTATGCTCAAACTTGGATATTTCGTCAACTGGAAAATCAAAATAATTTTGGGAATCGCTTGACATTTCTAAACGAAGTTTGAATACTCTTAAGAGGTTTGAGGGAGACGTTCAGTCAAAACTCTGTGAAAATTTCTGACTGCGAGTCTCAGCAGAAATTTTCTAAGTGTCGAGAATATAGCGATCTTATGGTATGCCTAAGCTTGGATATTTCGTCAACTGGAAAAGCAAAATAATTTTTGGAAGCGATTGACATTTCTAAACGAACATCGAATACTCTCTAAGGTTTGAAAAAGCCTTTCAGTGAAAATTTTGTGAAAATTTCTGACTGCCGGGCATTTAGTCTATTTGAGACCGTGCCCGGCTGCCGGGCATTTAGCCACAGCGAATTTATTAATAGCAGTTCTGTGTAGAGGATTTTTTATAGCATCTAAGGATTCAGCTTTTTTGGTGTCTGTTTTAAAAGCGTTGTAAAAAATAAGTTTTCTGTTAGTGTTTAGAAGTAAGAGTTGGTGATTAATTAGGGCTTTGCGCATATTTTGAACGACGTGAGAAATAAACACTTTACTATTGTTTTCATTTAAAATCATGGAACTTGAATTACATTTATTGCATAAAATTTTAATTTTCTGTAATATTCCCGGCTGGTTTTTATCAGCCATATCTTTGGAAATGTGTAAACATTGTTTTGCGATATTATTATCTGGCAATTTTTGTAAATGGATCCAAAATTTAAAAATAGAAGAGTCTATCATCAATTTCAAAGATAAGCTACCTAGTTCATTTCTGGCTGCAACATTTGGACATTGTTTATTTACACCTAGAGATTGTTTACAAAGGAAAATATGTGTTTTTTCAATTACATCTTTTTCCCAAAACAAACATGCTATCAAATTACATTTAGCACGCAATTTGCATAGAACTCGAGGTTGTGTTTTTGCGGCAAACTTTCGAAGAAATTGTGTGAACCTTTAATGGAAATTATTCACACTACATAAAATGTACGGATTTTTCAGAAAGGAACTCGCTCAGATCGGAAACATTTTATTTAGAGGTGGTATTTCGATTTTACCCGATCAAGTTCATCGTGTCACGCAATTGTGATTTTGTTGAGACAAATAAACTTTGGTGAAGAAAAAGCCGCAAATTGGCGATTGCTGGGTACATATTAATCCCCAAAGTAAAACATCCATTTGTATTTTTTATATTTATGCAGAATTTCCTACCTGTCATATTTTTCTGACCTGGCTAGAACACTGGTGATTGAATATTTGGTTGGTCACAGGATTGCGCAATCCCGCACAATTTCCCGCACAATCGAAGTTATTTCCCGCACAATTTGCCCCAAAACTCCCGCACAATTTTGGATTTTTTCCCGCACCCTGTCAGAATCCCTGTTTGTAGGACGTATACTTTAGATTTTTTAATTTTTATGACGTCATGTGAAAACCAAGAATACCTTCTCAGGCAAATGGCTCCTGATACAACTGTACATGTATACACCTAATTCAAAAAAGGTTGCTTTGGTCATTGGTAATTGGGCATTGGGAAGCTATTGTTTGGTGGTCACTCAAGCAAAGCATTGTATTGTGTTCTGTATGCCCAAATGACAAAGCCCAATTACCAATGACCAATTGCCAAAGCAACCTTTATTGAATTAGGTATCTTTACTGAGTGTTTTTTTCTTTACTTATGGACAGGATCCCAGTTCCAGATGTTAAACTACGTAAGGTTTCTTCAGTTTTAAGCCAGGCGGCAACGATTTTTCAATGAATCAAGCCAGGTGGCCCACCTGGCGTGAAATACCTGGGGAGAACACTGGGTAAGATACATGGCACTACTCTAAGGAGGAAAATGAAATAAAAGGCTTGAAATTTCTTCATGCAGACAATCTTAAATGAACATAACAAAAGCATCTTGCCAAAACATTGTTACCTGATCTGCTAAACTTGAAATAACTTGGCCCAGAGTGGTCAATGACCTATTAATAATGAGAAGAAAAAATAATGCCAATATAGAACTACATGTACTTTAAAATAGTTATCAAATTAATGTTTAACCATGTAATGAAGTTTTAATATGATCAATTCATAATAATAATAATAATAATAATAATAATAACAGAATAATAATAAAAAAAGTATGGAATGCAAAACAGGGTTGCCAAAAGTAGCTGGCTGGCAGCAAAAATAACCACCTACTGTACAGTGTACTTTGTTAGATGGGCTGGCTACTTAACCTGATTCTCAGACAGTCCGCAGTCACTTACACTCCCTGGGTCTTTCTGCATGTACCGGAACACATTGTGTTTCTATTGTTTGTGAGGTTTTGTATTTTAGTTTTGTTTTGGAGTTCTTAATTTATTTTCTGTCTTTTGTTTCTTTTGTTTTATGTCATTCGTGCTACGGTACTCAAAGGAAGCAACCCACTCCCTTTTCTCCCTGTCCAAGGCTGCAAATAACAGCCTGTCATTGGACAAAATATCAGGTAAATTTGGCATTTTGACTGGTGAAAGCTTAACCTGGCCTGACAGACAGACTGGCTAGTTCTGCTACAATTAAATGCAGACAAAATATTTTCTCCATGTGAAACAGAGAAAACTCTTCATAGTAAGCTTTGAACACCTGGTACTGTTTAGTAAAGATAAACCATGCAGAACAAAATTGTCCAACCAGACTGACTTCTTAATTTTTGTCAGCTCAATATTAACCCTGCACTGACAAATGACTTGCTAAGAGAAGAAAATTATTTGCAAGCTTGCCATATAAAGTCCTTTGTTTGAGGGCTTGCTCTTGATGTGATCTGACCATTGAATATTTCCACAAGAAAGTACATGACAAACTACATGTACGTGTAGACCTGTACCTGTTAATGTTACTGCCCTCCTTTAAGCGCTCCCCCTCAGCCCCACTTTTGCTTGCTCTTTCGCTTCCAGCTAAGTCCACAAGACTCAACTTGCTTACTTTTTCACCGATAGTCTACAAAGTGGAAAAGAAAGGAACACTCAGCTGTTAATTCTCACAGACGAAAATATCGTTAGCTTAGTTTCAATCCCCCCAAGGGGTTACATGTAAGTCACCTATTTTAAAGTGTACCTAACCTCCAATTGTTTTTTCTTTTAATCAACTCAATGTACGTTGAAAAGTCGAATAGTGAAATATTTCTAATTAGATTACGTCAAGTCAAGACTTTACCATTATTTCTACTTCAATTTACAATATGAAGTTCACAGCTTAAGGATAATCAATTTAAGAAATACTAAATAAAAACTGTTAATAGTCAATTGATTTGTAAAAAAAATATTACTTGGAGGTGGAAACAAGTAGTTGTATGATAAACAAGTCTTGATTTGACATCATCTTATTAACATTTTGTAAATTCAAACCTCTATAATTCACTAACCAACGTTAAAAAAAGAAATATTTATTAAATAACTATTCAACTTTTCAATGTACATAGAGTTGATTAAGCGAAAAAATTTTGGGGTTAGGTGCACTTTAAGTATCACTTTTGTAAGACAAAAAAGATGTTTGTATCAATGCAAACCCAAAAATAATGGGTTCATCCCAAGCTGTGTGGGCTAACTGTGACAAAAGCATTACACTCACTTCTGTATCTTTGTTAAATATTACAATATTGGGCTGCCTGTGACACTAGCATTATACTAATTCTTTACTCTGTATCATGGTCATATTCAGATTTTGCAAACACAATATTGGTTTGCCTGTAGCACTAGCATTACGCTTAACTCTGTATCATGGTCGTATTCAGATAATGTAAACACAATATTAGGTTGCCTGTGGCACTAGCACAACGCTTAGCTCTGTATCATGGTCGTATTCAGATCTTGTTAACACAAAATTGGGTTGCCTGTGGCACTAGCATTATACTAACCTCTCTATCTTTGTCATAATCTGATCGCCTGTGGCACCAGCATTACGCTTACCTCTGTATCATGGTCATATTCAGATCTTGTTAACACTATATTAAAAACAGCATGAGATCTGCTACTCTCAGTATTCATGTTGGTGGCAGCAACAGTTCTAGATTTATTTCCTTCAATCATGAGTGTTTCAATATCCTAAAATAAACAAAAAGAACATGAATTGAGATTCAAGTACAGTTAAAACCAATATGGAGACAACTGGTAATCAAAGGCTTCTACATGTATATATAAGGTGACTTGTGACTGAAAACGTTGAAACTGTCCTCTCTTCAACATGTTTTGCTCCACAACCTCCCCCCCCCCCCCCCCCCCCACCCACTCCCATCCCCTGTATCCAACTCCCCACCCTCCCCTCCCTCCAACACTATCCCCATGGGTGAGGCAGATGACCATTATACATGTATATCAAGGGCTCAATGTTAACAGCTGAATTTGCATATTTGTACCCCACGGCTACAGCTTATTCAATGTTACGCTTCATGTATTCACAAGTTAAAAGTAAAAGTGTCTGAACAATGAATAGAGAAATATGTAATAAAACTCATGGTATGTGAAAAGACAAGCATCTAATATCATCAGTTTCAGAGGTTTCATTAGAAGCCGGCAACCGGCGAATTTCGCCGGCTACTTCCTAAATTATCGTCGCCTACTTTTCAATTAATTTCACTTAAGTTGATGCCCAGAATGCTGGAAATGCTACTGCCACGGCCGTCTATTTTATAAATACTGCCACTTACTCTTAATTTCATTAAAACCCCTGAGTTTACAAACCTTGAATGAAGAAACAACAAGTTTTGTGAGCCCTTCGACATAAGGTCCTAAAATCTTGTGTTCACGGACTCGCAAGGTTGCATGGTTCCTAAATAAATAAAAGAAATGATCAGTGGGGAGATACAGGTGTATTCAAGTATACTTATATGAAGGTACATGTACACCAAACAAAACTGTTTTTAAGACAATTCACCTACCCCCTGGGACAAAGCAGATCTCTGACTTTTTCATTGTAGATCTCGATGTATGAAACTTCCACCTTATACGTAATGTTCTCGTCATCATTCTGGAAGATCATTAACAAATAAAACTGTGTCAGCAATAAGCACAAATTTAACTGTGTGCAGATGAGTGTGGTACATGTGTTGGGAGTGGTTATGTGAAACCAGGAGCAAAGTGTAAAGGTGTATCTACAGCTGTACTGTAGCTTTTAAGCCTGTGTTCATATTGAGTTTAGAATGCTTTGCTGTGGTCCTGTATTAAAGTTACTGCATTATGCTTCATAAAACCCTAGCTAAAGTACTATAACAGTCATGTAGTGTATTGGCCAATGTTCAAATGAATGTTTACATGTACATGTACATGTACTGTATGTGGGCACTGCTTTCTTGTACATGGTCATGGAACTCTTCAATACATGTACAACCTGCATGCCGTGCAAGGTTGTTCCAGACCCGCCAACTCTCACGATTTTGCCTTGAGTCTCACAATTTTTTATCTTTTCTCACAGTCTCACAACAAGACTCCCAATCTTACATCACTAATTTTTGTAGAATCTCCAGATTTTTTTCATGGATCTCCAGATTTTCCTTTATCAGGGGTTGGCAGGTCTGTTGTTCTCACTTTTGAGTTTGTGGATGAATTTTTTAAAATGTAATCATTCAAAGATTGAGCAGTACTTTCCTGTGGTATCGTTTATTACATGTATACACTGTACTTTGAAAAGGGGTATTAACTTTGAGTCTGTGGACAAAAGATTTCTGATATGAGATGTATTTTCCCATACTTACTTTTGAAATTCTATCAAAAAGTTCATCACATAGCCTAGGTATAAGTCCTGTTTGGCTCTGATCATGGCTTCCCATCATGGTAAAAGTCTTACCAGATCCTTAATTGGAGAACATAAAAGAAAACTGTCACTTTAAACAAATTACAATACATGTAAGTAAATACATGTAGGAACAAAACTGTAATACCGGCAGGGGGAGGGGGGAGGGGGGACTCCCATATAAAAATGAAAAAATACGAACAATGAGTAAACTGTCTGCACATATTATCTGTTAAACCATTGAATAAGGGATTTATTATTCAACTGAAATTCCTTTTATTATACATGTAGCTTCCATGTCTTCAAACTGGGACACTAAGGAGTAATACAACAATCTATTGTGTAATACACTTGGATATTTTGTGTATTTTCTTTTCCTTATAAGATAAAATGATGTTACAGTTGAATAATGAAACCCTGTATTGTATGGTTTGAAGTCTACGAAATCATATCAAGTGTGTTCTGGACTTGCAGTCCACAATATACAAATTAAAACACCTTTCAGTCTATAAGCTATTGTGTATTCACTTATTTGTCTATTA
Source organism: Dendrophyllia cribrosa (assembly GCA_024195265.1). NCBI lineage: Eukaryota > Metazoa > Cnidaria > Anthozoa > Scleractinia > Dendrophylliidae > Dendrophyllia > Dendrophyllia cribrosa. The sequence goes on along the minus strand of JAJLRJ010000011.1, from coordinate 29,192,570 downwards.
CTTGTATAATTTTATGACTGTATTACCTGTTTGGCCATAAGCAAAAATGCAGGCATTATACCCCTCAAAAGAATTCTCTAGGACATCAGAACCAAGGCACTTATAAACTTTCTCCTGGCCTACAATATAAAAAACAAAAACAAGGTGTTATGCTATTAGTGTAACTTACTGGTATTTTTTAAAAATTGACAGTGGTTTGCAATGCATTGCATTATAGAGCAAATTCAAATCACACTGCCTTTTCTACAAGTTGAGTTTTCTCAAATCGACAGAGCATTTAACAAAGAAACAAACAGTGGACAGTATAACAGGGTTCGTACTCTTTTCAGATTTTAAAATTCCATGACTTTCCATGACCTTTTCAAATTTTTCATGACCAAGAGTTCAACAGTTGTTTTCAAAATTTTATCAAAACAATCATTTTTTTAAGCTTTCATCTTGCCTTATTATTCCCACAACGTATGCTGCCTTAGTGATTTTGTACCATGAACATAATTTTCAATGACTTTCCATGACCCACACTTAAATTCCATGACTTTCCAGGCCTGGAAATGTATTTATACAATTCCACGACTTTCCAGGTTTTTCCATGACCGTACGAACCCTGTATAAATTCATATTTTTAGTGTCTTTGGAAACAAATGTGATGGCTTAACCCATTCACTCCTGAGAATTTTTACGTTTTTGAGCGATTTTCTGCATTCACACGCCCCATAGGATTTCGTGACTCCATATTTGAAGTTACCATTGAAAGTGCTGCTGTTCTAAAACACTTAAGGCTCGAGTTTACTGAAAACGTCATTGTGAAGATCTCATTTTGCTTCGTTGATTTGCAATAAAGGGTCCAATATGAATTATCTACGATTTTTGGTAAGTTCACAGCCATTTTTCATCTTTAGTAGCTGCCTGGTGAGCATCATTAAGCTTGGAGGTAGTTCAGAGTCCACTTCTCAATGAAGCGAGTTAGTTGTTGTACTTCGTTTACGAATTTGGCTCGTTGCTCGTTGAACTGGAAAAATGGCCGCCTGGAAACGAAGCAGCTTTGGGACTCGACTCTGGATGAATTTCTCGACCTACCGCGGCATATTTTGGAAGTTGCAACCACAGGAGAACACAACAAGCGCGAAATTTCGGCGGTGGGTCGGAGTGGCTGTGGACTTAGTATAAATATGAAATGTGTGCGGAAAGAAACGAACGCTGTCAAAATTCTTGGCCATTTCCCAGCATGCAGTGCGGTGGTGATATTGAAAATTGAGGCAAGGTCAGTATGCATTAGAACGAGAGGCTAGAGCTCGGCCCGAGCACATATAAGAGCAAAAAAATTCACTGCTAAGCTAGGACTAGGACTGAATTTTGCTGTGAATGTTGACTTTTGGGTTTGCCATGATGATTTGAATAAAAAAAACTAAAGGCAAAAACGTGATTTTTGTTGTTTTTCTATGACGTTAAAAACGGTCATTTTTGTTATTGTCCAAATTCAAACGCTGATATTCTGCAAAAATCGCTGACTTTTTTGTGTTTATTGGGTATCTCAATTTGAGGACTTTCTAGTCAATGCTCAGAACTGCTAGTTAGGGCAATGTTCGCGCGATTGAGAAAGTTGCAATTTTTTAAAGCAGTGGAGTATTGTACGGCCGGTTTTGGCCGTTGTAGGAGCGAATAGGTTAACGACTGTTTTTAAGACAAAAGCTTAGTCAGTTTTGCGCTCTGACACCACGTCTGTGCATGATAACATCACGAGCACTATGACCATATTTGGGCAGTGTAGCAATGTACTGAATTGCTGTATAATGTCCAATGACTGACTGTTATTTCCAGCAATACACTAGGCTTTTGAAAACAAGACTTTTGTGTTCATTTTTAATGAAATGTATGTTTTCTTACTTGCATATTTGCTATTAGTTTCATCCATTGACCAGAAGCAGTGATCAAAAGCAAATGTCTTTAAAAAGAAAAAATAGAAAAAAATTAAAATAACTCTTTCATTCTAAGGGCCCGATTATATGAGTCGGGCTGGCCCGGTTAGCCGAGATCTTAGCACGCCTGTTAAACGCAACAAAAATCAACTTTGCGATTACATGACAACCGGGATCCCGGTATCACGATGCCAGGTTCCGGCTAACTGGGCTGAAAATTTTCCATGTAATCGCGTTTACTGGGCCAGCCCGGCTTACCGGAACAGCACAAAAATTTGCCTCTGAGCAAACCTGCTCATCTGTAAATGGCCCTTTTTCTCTTTAAACGATAAAGAGTTACACAAGAGTGCGTAAGCACGAAGTAAATGAGCTAAAATGCAGAAAAAAATCCTTAATTGCTTAATTAATTCCTTAATTGCATTCTACGCTTTGCGCCATTTTTAAAACAACAACTTTAGGCCAAAACTATTGATGCTAAATTTAGTTGTCGCCCGGGCTGGCTCGCTTCATGTAATACCGGGCTGAAAGTCATCTTGGCAAAATGGGCCATCTCGGCTCACCGGGCCAGCCCGGCTCATATAATCGGGCCCTAAGAGTCAAACTCTAACTACACTCCCTTCTCTCCCTGTCAGGTGTAACATACCACTGATTTTATTGGACAAAAATACCCATTTTAATTTTCTCTACATGCACACATACATGTAGCTGTTAAAATATGTGCAAATGGTTAAAATATTAAAAAAAAATAATATTATATGGCAGTCACTATGCTTTTCAAAAATACATGACATTACTACTGCACATTGACCCTTTCACTCCCAGAGTCAATTATGGAGACATGTAGTATAGTTCTATCTTTTGAGTTTGTCAACAAAACCCTATGGTGTGACCATTCAATTGAAACCTCTTCAGCAGTACTTTTGCATGGTACCATTTGTTCTAACTTTTAAGTCTGTCAACAAAACCCTATGGTGTGACCATTCAATTGGAACCTCTTTGGCAGTACTTTTGCACGGTACCATTTGTTCTAACTTTTGAGTCTGTCGACGAAATCCTCATCATCATAAACTTTATTTAAATGTCAAAAGACCGCCTAGCCAGGGAGAAATCTCCCTTACTAATATGGGGACATTCTAAAAATTAGATTAAAATAAATAAATAGTTACTAGTAATAATTAAAAAACTATGTACAATAAGATATCTAAACTATTTACAATAAAATTACAATTTAAGCCTAAAAAGCACTGAAATAATAAAACTTCTTTAAAATTATTACTACATTTTAGGAAGAGCACAGGCCGCAACCTCTGCACCCATCGTCAATTAATTCACTTAAGTTAAAATCTCTTATTCGTTTTTTAAAAACATTAAGGGATTCTGCGTCCCTATTATTCTTAGGAAGTTTGCTCCATAATTTTGGGCCTAAAAATCTAATAGAATGTTTTCCATACGTGACAGTATTAAAACGAGGTAACGTAAAGTCAGATTGTCTTAAGTTATAGGTATTCGATTGTCGGCTAAAGATGTTCCTAATATATGAAGGGCAGAGCTCATGCTTAACCTTGTACATAAGAATACATAAATCTTGTGGTGTGACCATTCAAATGACCATTCAAATGAAACCTCTTCAGCAGTACTTTTGCATGGTACCATTTGTTCTAACTTTTGAGTCTGTTGATGAAATCCTATGGTGTGTCCATTCAAATGAAACCTCTTCAGCAGTACTTTTGCATGGTACCATTTGTTCTAACTTTTGAGTCTGTGGATGAAAACCTATGGTATGAACATTCAAATGAAACCTCTTCAGCAGTACTTTTGCATGGTACCATTTGTTCTAACTTTTGAGTCTGTGGATGAAATCCTATGGTGTGACCATTCAAATGAAACCTCTTCAGCAGTACTTTTGCATGGTACCATTTGTTCTAACTTTTGAGTCTGTGAATGAAATCCTTTGGTGTGACCATTCAAATGAAACCACTTCGGTAGTACTTTTGCATGGTACCATTTGTTCTAACTTTTGAGTCTGTGGATAAAATCCTATGGTATGACCATTCAATTGAAACCTCTTCAGAAGTGCTTAAAAAAATTACATGGTACCATTTGTCTTTCAACATTTTACATTATTTTTTGGGATTTTTCTTGAATTTTGGAGTTCGGCCCTCTTGTAAGTTGTAGCATTAATACAGACAATTCACAAGGTCCCATATAGAGACCAAAATCCATAATAATATTAGGACAATATTAGATTCTGAGCTCGAGAGTTCTATCACATGATAGAAATCAAGAGCGAATAATCTATTGTTTTAGTATAAATCTACTAGACGTTCAAAACTTAACAACAAAATACTCTTCACAGACAATTTGAAAACGCGAAGAAGTGGCCGCCATTAGGCTACTCACTTTCTACAACAGAATAGATAGTGAGTTAGCATAGCCAACAGAAGAACAAGTATTCATGATAGAACGCTAGTAGATTTATACTATAAGACAATGCAGACTGTCTTGAACTTTTAGTTGAGTCCGTAACTTTGGTGCCCTACACATGTATTTAAGAGGTTTGAATGAAAATGTTGTGGTTCAAATTTTCTTTGCTTTAAAATTTTCAAACCAGTAAAATTTTAACATGTATTTTCATTTGTCTCAGATTCATTACCATAATTATTATTCAGAGTCAAAGTAAAACAAAAATTAAAATGGTTTAAAAGAAAAATTTGATCATAAGACTAAGGATACTCATGTTACTTTTAGAATAATAGTGGAATTACTCCAATTAATGCTGATAACATTGTTCTGATTTCTCAATTGCTGTTATACTTTGTACATATGTACACACATGTGTTTACATATGTATTGATGATAACAAAATAAATATGATTTTTGCCAGGCTATACATATAACTTAAGGGTTTTATGTGTGTAAAGACAATAACAAATAGTAATGCAAGATGAATCAACTTTAGATTGTTTCCGCATGACCTATACAAATTTTACATGTTTACAAAAAAATGTACATCCTTTCTAGATCTCCAGTGCTGCAGGAATTAAAACCATGTAAAGGTCATGTATTTGAATAAAAACACATATAGTATTACATATAAAATTTTAAGAGTCTTATGTTTTCATATTCATGTCAAAACCTGATGCAATAGCGTTGAATCAAACAACAGCAGAAAAAGGTTACAGCAAACACATATTTTCATTTTTGCTTCCTTTATGGCTGCAAACAATTTGTTTTTACATATTTAAGCATAAATAATGCAGGAGAAGCTATGCATACCTTTGTGTGTTTTCTACATCCAAAATTAATTTAATCCACCAAAAATATGTAAATAAAAGAACAGGAAAAAAAAAACAAGTTAGCAATGAAAACATATACATACATGGTACGTAAATTTGTACATGTAATAACTTTACGCTTGGGGAAACTAACAGAATTGAAAAGTAAAGTGAATTGACGATACGTACATGTACAAGATCGCCTGCAGCAATACCGAAATTGGCACTGCGCCATTAAATGGCAATTTCAACAGGAAATTTCAAATAAATAGTGCACTTGTCGGCAATGTAAATATCTCAAGGAAAAGATAAGCCCTTCCAATGCAAATTGTTTATTTACATGTACAGTGTTATATAGTATTTTAAGCCGATGTTATTTACATAATTTTTTCAATATAAGTTAAAAGCAATTAAGCGCGTTTCGTTTGTTTACAACGAGTCATAATAAGTGAGCAAGAGAATTCTCGAAGGCTGCCTTGATAATTTTCTCTCCATTTAAAATGACTTCCACGTCCGACGAATTCAATACTACTCAATTTGTCAAGCAGTGATATTCTTAGTGCACTCTTCTAGAATCAATATAATCGCAAAGGATTCCTATTAAATCCTTTTCACGAAGAACAATTGTAATTTTAAAACAATACCGCTGCGAAAGTTTTAAGTTTATACAACGCAGGTTGTAGTTTAGCTTAAACAAGCTTGCTCTTCTATCTCGCACACACTAAAAGTTGAAATACTGCTTTAGATGAAAAGGAAGATAAGCGATTCAGACGAACGGAAACGCAGAAGCTAAGTGTTAAACTTTTCCTAACGATGGCTTAATAAATCGCTATCCATCACACTTCCACTAATAAACGATTTAGGTAGGTTTGCACGGTTCAGACAGCTATGAATTAATAAAAGTGAGCTTGTTTTCCAAGGTAGATTCATATACAAAAAGCCCAACAAATGTCCGCCATTTCAGACATTAATAAAATTAAATTTTTCCAATATACAAAAATCGAGAAAATCTGAAATGAGCCGTCGATTGAGCAAAACACTGTCACACTTCCGTTAATTAAAAAGTGTTTGTTCAATTTCTGGCAAACCAAGCAAGAAAACAATGAAAATAAAGTGTAATTTCCCACTGAAAAGGGCAGTGTGCGCAATGAATATGACAAATACATAAGTTAACGGTACGGGTTTCGACGCATGGCATCGGTTAATTCGGTGAAGATTTTAATATAATTTCATCAAAACAAAATCTATATTCAACTTCAAATTACACACGATCATCGTCAGCTTTAATTCGGAGGCAAAAAAACTGCGCACCAGGAAAATCAGAGAGTAAAAACACATGAAAGCATCAGTAATCATTTCCAAAGTACACACAACAGTAATCAAACGTGTCGAGTAAAATGTTCTGACCTGTCCCGTGAGCCGGCAGAAAACAAAACCGTCTGCGTCTCGTCCATTTCGACGACGCATTTTGTATCCAGTTCGATTTCTGTAAAAACACAAAGATAGTTAATCCATTTAAGCTTGTTAAAAGCGAAATCACTGCAAGGTTTGTACACTAGAGTGGAACTCTTTATACCTCGCCGATTGAATGGCCTCACACGCACAGCAACTTTAACTTTAGAGCTCATGGTTGTCTGATCGGCGTATTAAAAGCCGGCCGGCATCATGCTAAGAAGCTTTGTCAGTGTTACGACGCCATAAGCCAGCCACTCTTCCGCCAACTGTTTGTCATTCGTATTTACAATGAAGAGAGATCTTTCGTTCTCGATTTTCTACTCTGAACTCCATTCACGCACCGCCATATCTTTTCATAACTTATTCACTGTACATCCGGGAACTGTCGTGACACGGCAATTGGTGTTCCGCATTCCTTATATGGAAGTCTACCAATCCGCGAAAATGGCGCGAAAATATGAGACAAGAGGCATCCCGAAGTCAACTGAGTAATAAGGGACACCGTCCCGCCGATATACAAAATTTCCCTTACCTTATTTTTATGTTATATCACAAAATGCCAACAAATATACAACATAATTAAAAAAAAATTCTATAGAAGAAAACACAAGCAATAGCTCGGGAGATTAAGTGCAGGATTGCAAGGATGGAAGTGGATTACCGCGTAGACCGTTCGATTTGATTTCTTGACCGCCAGTTTTAGCCGTTATGTTGTGTCTTTGGTTAATATTTCTTTGCTTTTATCACTTTTGGCGATTATCCTTTCTATTCAAAGATGTAAAAGTAAAATCTTCAAAGGACCGCAAACGATAATGCTGCTCAGAACGGTTACGGTATACCTCATTTAGTCACCATTTAGGATCTTCGAGAGACCTAACCAGCCAAAAAATGAACAAACATCAGACAATGAACTGCAGGGCTGATCTGACTACGTAAAAAAGTAGGTTTTGCGAGACACCATCACGACTCTTCAATAACAACGAAACAGCTGCCGTCCACGGTTGCTATCAGATCCTACTTTATCGGTTTCTGTCGTGATGGTCACCGCGGTCTCGTAAAATCTACCCTAGCACTGTATGTTATTTCAAGATAATAAGTCCAATAAAGCAAGCTCCTGGCCATAATCATGAAAACACGATATATCAGCCGGGACAGTGTCTTAACAGTTACAAAGAATGCCGTAATCTACTGTTCAAGAAGCAGTACACAAACGTTAAACTTAGACCTGCCAAGTCTCACGCCTTAGGCGTGAGTCTCACGCCTGCGAGTCCAAAACTCCGATCTCACGCCTACTCACGCCTATGGAGCAATTTCTCACGCCTGACTTACAGATTTGAGCTATCAGCCTTAACTGATCGCACGATCCAATTAAAAATATAATTGCGTTCATGAAAATATGACACTTTTTTTGTAGGTTTTTAACGTTCTGAACATTACGATTACAAAGGTCTGAGGTCCATGGAAACTTCCGTATTCTTCGGAACATCTTCGGAAACTTCGGACACCTTCGGAATAGATCGGGTTCCCTTCGGATTTGGTCGGGTCGCCTTCGGAAAATCCTGGCACTCCCACGAAAAATTTCTCACGCCCATCACTCGGGAAAAGTTGGCAGGTATATAAACTATAACTGCAAACAGTACACTGGACGCCATATCCTCGGTATGGCCAGTGCCTTACGCATGCGCACAACCATACCACCATAATTAGGTTAGGACTCATCAGCATGGCATAGCCAGGCAGGGTCTCACATTATATTATCGACCCCTCCACTTTACTAAGTCGGATGCATTGGGCATCCCTTCAAGCGACAGCTCCACATAGGGTATGTGGTAGCTGTTAATTGACTGGGGACCGCAAAACAATCCTCGGCATGGGTATGGAGAGGTGGAACCGTATTTCAGGACCGCGTGTGCAATAAAAAAAAACATAGACAACTGACTATAACTGCAAAAAGCACACTACGCCCTTTCGAAACAAAGGATGGTACATTACTGATAGATTGATACGATTGATACGACTAGGAATTCATTGGGCGAATGGTGGTCAGTACACGTGGATAAAACTAGCGGGAAATTTAAAGGTTTGTTTGGAAATTCAAAGCTACAAAAGTTTATATTTTTTGGTCTTCCTTTGGACATTCTCGTTATTTCCTCGCAAAGCGAGGTTTATAAATTTGTCGTGGATCGCTTTAGGGCGGTGGCTCGGGTTGCCTTTATATTCGATAAATAAATATGTATCCTGCGCAGCGTTAATTGTAGTTACGTGAAAAAGTGTTAAGTTTGACGCTGAAAAAAAATTAAAAATGAAACTAGACGTTTCGGCAATGCTGCCTTCATCAGTAGTAAAAATGCTGACATGTGCGAAAATTAAAAAAAAATTCAAATTCACGCGTGCCGAAGGAAAGCGCGCGCAAGGCTAGCATACGAGTTAATTATGAAAAGCCAAAGTCTTGGTTCAAACCACTCGGCGCCAAAGTCTTTTAATTGAAAATAAACCGCATTTCTTCGCGTCTTCTCCTGATCTGGTCACCTAGATTCGCTTTAATCAGCGCTACCATCATGTCGATGAGGTTGTGGTTTGGTCTCGTAAAATGTTCAGGCACTGCACTGGTAGCGCAACTTTCTTTTTGATCACATCCAATCGGTGTTCACGGAAGCGGTCTCCAAGACGACGGCACGTTTCTCCAATGTAGACAATTGCAGGGCATTTACGGCATGAAATGCAGTAGACCAATTGGCTTGTGATGCACGTATAATGTCCCGAGATCTTGATGTGTCTATTTGTAGTTCCAATACTGTCACTGGAATTGATGAAAGGACAGGTACGGCAGTCACGTCAGTTGCATGGAAACGTACCCGCCTGACGTTGGAGATCTAACGGCAAACTGCTATGGACTAGCAAATCTTTCAGATTCTTTGCACGTCGGAAAGCTTTTAGTGGCGGCTTGTTGAAAATAGCACTCGTGGTGTTGTCATCGCGTAAGATGGAATAGTTTCGCAGAAGGATGTTACAAACGTCGACGTTTTTGGGGTGGTATGTGATGACCAGAGGTGGGCGGTCGACGGCAGTGTCATTTCCGGGAGTGATGTCAAGTAGATTGTCTCTTCGTTTTGACTCCGCTTGGACGCGTGCTCTTGTTATGAGGTCATGAGGATAGCCACGTGCCGCAAAATATGTCTCCATGGTTGTTGCTTTATTGTGAAAATCATTATCGTCACTGCAGATCTTTCGCAGCCGCAGAAACTGACTAAATGGAATGGATGATTTACACTTTGATGGATGCGACGAGCTGAAGTCAAGATAAGAATGACTATCAGTGTCTTTGTAGTACAAAGATGTTGATATGCGGTTGTCGCGGGAAATCATATAGATGTCCAGGAACGGGAGATTATCAGCTGAGATAGACAATGTGTAGTCAATCTTGGGATGCTAGTTAGAGGCAAACTCGAGAAACTGCTGTAATTCCTGTTCACTGCATCTCGTGCAGTGAACGGGAATTACAGCAGTTTCGTCAGCTTGTCGCAAAATGGGTGAACTATTAGATAAAAAAGGGAAAGGAACGATAAAAAGAGAAGAAAAGAAAAGAGAAAAATTATTGATCACATGATTGGACAAAAAAGAGGGTGGTAAAGGGGGGGTCTATATCACGTTTCACGAAAAATAAAATTGTCATTTCACGTTTCACGGAGAATAAAATGGCCATTTCACGAAAAAAAAACATTTCTTACTTCCAAAGTACAACTTTGTTTGTTGTCTTCACCGATCGTCCACTCCTCGTTCTTCCTGATGTAAAAAGAAAGCTGAGTTCTTTGTTTTGCTGATGTTGTATATTACCTAACCTTGTAGAGTGACCTGGGGTCCAGAATGACGATCAGTCACGGTCATGCATTCGTCACGCAATTTACCACCGGCGGAGTTAAGCCGCGGCTACACGTGCGATTTTTTTCTTGCACAGGTGATGCGAGTTTTTGAAAAATTGTCGCGTCGCCAGAGCACGGTGGTGGCTACACGCGTGACAAATTTTGGTGACAAAATGTTGCAACAAAGACCGCGCGAGGCTGGGTTGGTAATTAAGCCTGAGCCTCGCTATAGTTCTTAAATGTTATTGGCTAGACACCCTTTTGTCGCGTCGCAAGTGCAAGAAAAATGTTGCATGGCGGCTACACGAGCGACATGTCCGCGATTTTATCACGAAACATTCAACTCTTGCGACTTTTTTCTGCGATTTTTTCAGCTCTCGCGTCGCATGTTCATGAGTGGCTACACGTGCGATTTTTACCGTGCGCTGGCGACGCGACAATTTTGTAAAAAATCGCATCACCTGTGCAAGCAAAAAATCGCACGTGTAGCCGCGGCTTTAAACGCTTACGTTACTGGATAATTTTTTGGGAGGAAGAAAGAATCACGGTTTAATACAGTAGCATTTCACGAGAAAAAAACAACAGTCATTTTTCAGTGCTCATGAAAAAAAGTCGATTCACGGTTTACGGGTATGAACCAAATCACGTTACACGGGAAAAAAAAAGGCCTTTCACGGATCACGAAAAAACCCTTTACCACCCTCAAAAAAGGCGCGAAATTTTCGCGTTGTCGCGGTCGCAGTGCAGTGTTTCTTGGCGAAGCTGAATGAAAGCTGGTTCAAAGTCAACCGCTCGACAAGAAGTGAATGAAGGAGCACAATTTTCGAAAAATGTCTTATTAGACTTGATACTTCCTCAGAAAAGTTTCTGATCTTTGTTTTAAGCGAATTGACGCCACTGCGGCTGTAGGAACTAAAACGAGCAAGTTTGTAAACAACAGCGATCGACTCAGCTCGTACTTTGATGTTTGAAAATTTAGTGCGCTGATGGAAAGGACTAAAAGCCACATCAACTGCAGGTAACGATGTTTTAACCGTTTCTTGTATCCTTTAGCTGTGAATTTTTGTAAGACATACTGTCCATGCTGCAGTTCTTTCAGACTTTTCGCCCCTATGTTTAGGTAGCCGTGTGTTTGTTCAATTTGTTTTGATTCTGAATTGAACTTTTTAAGACACGAAACACTTGTAACTAAGAAATTCTATGCCATTTTACTGTGTTTAGTTTATTTGTGTAATCACTACTCTGTCTCGTTCTTTACGTAGACGAAAGCTCTTCATAGAAACTCTCAAATTAATTTTAGCTCCGCAAACCACGGGGAGCCCACACAAACTTAGGCTCAGTCTCCCTCCGTGGGTGTCTCGATGCGCCCGCGATTCTCTCCACCTCATTTCATTAGTGGAATGAGGTGGAGAGAATCGCGGGCGCATCGAGACACCCACGGAACACAAACTGTGCTGACCGTTGTTCGTATTTTTAAATTTAGAGGAAATGTATTGGAATATCGAAAAAGTTCACTTACCGTAATATTCTGCGATGAATATTCATATATAAGATTAAAAAAAACGTATTTTTACCTGAAATGTTGTGTGCTGTCGTTCTTGTAGCTGAAAACGGCGAATTAAAGCGATTTGAAGGGTTTTGCATCGGACGCAGGAGGGAGGGGTTAACTTCGCTTTCGTCACCAGGGATTGCCTGGCGGGATGATCTTGGCCATCGTGACGTCACCATAAGCCGACCCCGCGAAGTTTAAATGGTTTGTAAACAATGCGCGCCATTCTATAAAACTTTAGTGTAAAAAAAGCGGAATTGGAAACAAAGAGATGAAAAGACCAAAGGTATGTGTTAAGTAATTATTATGATGTCTAAAAATACAATATATTTTAAAAAGCAACAGATTGAAGGCACAGGAACAAACAAAATTTGGAGATCGATCAATTGAAAACGCGATTGAATTGTGAAAGTTTGTGCACTTTCGTGAACGATATCTGGAGAATACAACATTTTTTAACACCGATGGAAGAATATGACCTTGATATGGTTTAAAACTTTCGGAAGGCGATGAAAATGAATCATTTGAAACCTTCATAAAAATGATCAGTGGGTTTAAACGCATTTCTTTGTTAAAAGATTGCGTGTTGGACCTCCAGATTGCGCGACACCCGTCAAATATGAAGCAACAATGATCTATAAATGCAGTCTAAAATGCTCCGTTACAAAGAAACTAGAAGTATAGAGTCATGTCCTGAGTTCGGAAGTAAACAATGGGCCATGGAATTTGCTTTCTTTGATAACGTGTGCGCAAAACCTGTCAAAAGTTTTAAGATTTTCCTCTGCGAGGCCAAGCGGCTGACGCAAGCTTCCAGCAAAATACTTTTATACACGCAAGCTGTAAATGTATCTAAAAAATATGTAACCAAAACATGATTTTTTTAGGGTTATAGACAAAGTGTAAGGCCCATGACCAAGGTGGATCCATTCACTAGACTGGTACGTAGTTTAACTTCTTTAAACCTTAATAAATCAAGCGAAATTCAGCGTTCGCAGTTTATACGAAAGATTATCTCCTGGTCATCTTTGGAATACAAGTCAGTTGTGGATCTTATAGATGGTAATATTATATCTAGTCTCTGAACAGGGGACCAAAAGGAAGCTGGAGATATTCAGAAGAAGTTAGACAAGAACAATGGACGCAATGGTACTCCATTTTATATTGAAATGTTCTCATAAATATGAGATCGGAGCAATATTGTTTCCTCAGGCGTCCGCATGCAATGTCAAGAATTTCAAAATTCTATCTTTTTGTCTGCTTCTACAAGGGTTAAGAATAATAGTTGGCGAATTAATTCGCTTTTTTACACATTGTTTTGAAGTGCATTCCTCAAAATAATAAAATTCCTCTGATGAACTCAGTATACAATGTATTTCAATATATAAAACTGAAGCATATTTTCAGAATTATTACCATTACGTCAAAACATTTGGTCATTTATAACAATATTCTTTTTGTTTTCTTGTATTCTAGACACAATTGCAATCAAATGTAAATAAACAGAGAGAAGCCATCCAAAGAAAGATGAAGTTGATAGAGAAAAAAATGAAACAGCACATTCCCAATGTAAATGATGTGAAGGTAAGAAACCCAAAGAAGGCAGTATTTCACCTCAATAAAAATATAATAGTCTTATGATTAAAAAGAATGGGCCCATCATACTTGATTACAGGGCCTGGTCACATACAATAACTGTAAGATAAGTGAGGCCCATTTAGGGATTTCAGAGATAAGGGGTAACTTAAAAAATAATTTTCTAGGGATAACTATCTAAAAAAGGTTTAAGGATAACCTATTTGAAAATGAATAATTTAGGTATAAGGTATAACTGTCCTCAAAATTATAGAGATAAGGGATTAACCCTGATGCACAACAGTCTTGGGTCAACAACCATAATACTTAATAATTGACTCACTTGTCAAATGCTGTCAGCCTCATGCAATCTAATGATAGTCTTAATCCTTCAGTTCTTAATTTTGTCCCTCCATTTGAAGTGACAAAGGTGTGTTTCAAAGCACTTTTTTGAGTCCAAGTTTAGAAATAAGTCACATATTTCAATTGAAATGTGCCTGTACACTCACATGAGCAACATTTTATTATAGGCGAGAAAATCACAAGGCAAAAAATGGAGACAACTAAACAAACTTGGGAAAAAAAGAAGAGACCTGGAAATTAAAGTGCAACAACTGATGTACGATTCATATAAGCTTTTAAAGCAAGAACCACTTTTGTACAGGAAAAAATCAGAGGTAATTAAAAGGTTATTAGAAATATGTTTAATTTGCATTTACATATGCACATGTATTTTGTGGGAATGCCATTGAAATGCATGCTTTGTACAAACAGATTTTAGAAACAAATGATCCACTGGAAGATATACTAAGCTTATTTCATGGGCCTGTGATGGAAGAACCAGAACAAGAAAATTCATCTTTCGAAGGTATCATTCTTAATTCCAGTACTTGTAGAGCACAGTAGTACCCTGTGTTAGATTAGTCATTGCCTAGTTCCTGTGCGGCTTTTCCCCAGTCCTTCACGGTCAATTTGTTTCGGTGACGTATCCGAGACGAACTGCCACTTTTTCGCTCAGACCACGTGACCCAAAACGGATTGACCGCGGCGAAATATAGAGGCCTAGGAACTAGGCAAGATTAGTCACAACCTTCTGTGTCAAACAGAAGGTTGTGACTAATCTAACAGGGTACTTAGGGTTGATATCAATAAATCTTTAATGCACCAATCAATGTTAAACCTAAGGTGGGGGGCAAAGGCAGCTCATGTGGTGCATTTGACATACATTTTTTCATCCCCATCCCAGGCAGTTTATTATCAAATTTACAAACATTTGAACTGATTTGACATATACTTTAGGCCCCAGAGAGGGGATTTTGATTAAAAAAATTTCAGAACAGTCTAAGCTATGAACTAAGGCAGCATTTTTGGTTTGTATGAAACTATTTTATACAAGGCCCCCATTGATAACAGAAGGGGTTATTCTGTTAAAATGTTGATTTGTATTAAGCCATAAAGGGGGGAAAATGCTGACATATCATGTTAAACCTGCCCAACCAGTGGCAGATACAGACTTTTAAAGTGGGGGTCCGAAATTTTTTGGGCCCTTTTGTCTTTAAATATTTTCGCTCACAAGGGGGGGGGGGGGGGCCTCCGCCAGATCTGCCAAGACGGCATGAAAAAAAGAATAAATTCTGAAAATTTCCATACCATTAGTGACAAAAAATGACCACTAGAGTCGTTGCATGCTAAATTCGTTATTTGATGGTTTAATAGACGCCTGCAATGTAATTTACATCCATACAGTGTTTGCATAATTATGCATAATTAAAATTACGTGCATAAAGTTATCTGTTGAACCATAAAAATATGTCACTACGTTCACATACCTTTTTTAGTCAACAATAAAAAAGACCCGTATATTTAGCAATCAATTTAAGTAACTATTGTAAAGCCAAGGCTGACATTAATGGCATTTCAATATTAGCCAAAAAATAAGCAAAATGTAATGACACAAAGTCATTTGATCAAATAGCAGACAATGGTCCCATGACTGTAACAGAAGAGGATGTTGAGGATGTTGACATAGAGGCAGACAGGAAGAGAATCAAGGAAAGAAGCCTTCCACCCAGTAGTCCAGAAATACTTATGTCCATAAACGATTATGCCTGCAAAATAAATGGAAAACAAATAAATCATGTGGGAGGAATGGGAGGTTAGTCTACAGTGTACATGATTAAATCTCAGTCTAGCTCTCTTGCAAAATTATTTACAAATTTTTAAATATTATTATTGTTATTATTATAATTATAATTATTATTATTATTATTATTATTATTATTATTATTATTACATGTAGATTGGGTGAAACAGCTTTGTTAACCCTATTCGGACTGGGCTTTTGTGGTCTTTCTGACAGGGGAGGGGAGGGGTGAATTCTCCCCTCCACCACCATCCCCCCCCCCCCCCCCCCGCCCCCCTTATAACTACAGACATTTTCAATCAGTTCATTCTGCCTAAGACAATTATTATAACATTATTGTTTTGATCATATCCATAATTAAAAGAAAAAAATTACTAAAAAATTCAACAACACTCAACCTTTTTTCTTAAAGGAATTCCTGTAAGATGTGCAATTTCTGGCTGCAAAAATCAATGTGGAGCAGCAGCTAAGAGTGTCAGAAGCCTGAAGGGTCTATATGAGATTGACAAATCCTTTGCTGGTTTGAACGACTTTGAAATTGAGAACTTGAAAGTGTGCAATGTGCACTATAACAAAGATCATCGTCGTCATCACCAGCTGCCAGGAAATAGCACATTTTGTCTTGCAGATCAGACATGTGTAGCATGCTGTGAGAAGGTGAAAACTACAAAGTCAATGCCATGTCAACAACACACCCTACATATAGAAAGCGATGCAAAATCTATCCACAGTGCAATTTCATGTTGCTTTTTCTCCGAATATTGCACGGAAAGTTCAAAGTTAATCGACAACGAACATCTGTATGAAACCAGTGACGGAATATCTTCATATCTGTGCATGAGTTGCAAAGATCCATTTGTTAAATTGGTTAAAGTAAGAAGAGTCTATGAAGAGCAAAAAGGAAACATAAACAAGTTATTGTTCATGGGTAGAAATGTCGAAAATTGCCAATCAGAGCTAACTGGCACACAAGGCAGTCTGTCTCAAGATCAAGATCAAGAAAAAACCATACCATCAAAACAGTTAAAAGCACACCAATTCAGAGTACAGGATGTCCTAGAACAGGTCATAGAAGCCACAAAAGAGGAAGAGAACTTGTTTGTGGGCTATGTAAAAAATTCTAGTCTGACATTGTCAAAAAATGCATTCATAAACGGTGTGGCTACTAACAACAGGAAGCTTGTAATAAACTTCCTAAAAGATTCTATTGTTGCAAAACAAATTGTTCTTGGACAAACCATAAAAATCCATTTTCTTCTTCAGCCACATAAAAAGATGACTTTGGAATGCCTCACTGAAGAAATACTATCCCAGTATAACAGCCTACAAATTGTACCAATATGTTGTGGAATTTATGAAGAACAATGGGTTTCAGCCTGTGAACAGTACAACCACAAAAACAAGTACAAAGATGGAAAGTCCATGTTCAACGTAGATGTGACACATACCCTACATCATCCCAAGCAAAAAATGACAATCATTAACAAAACAGTACGAAGTACAAATTTCAATGGAAAAGAGTGTCAGTTTGTCTTACCAGTGTCATCAAAAAACAGCCAGGTAAGATGTGAGCCATGCAAGCAGCTTTTGAGACAGTGTGTTCGCAAACTTTCTTACACAACTGCCTTCCATCCTTCTCTGCATTCAAAAACAAAACTGGCTTCCCTGGATCAGCAACAACTTATCTCTCGGTGTCGAAAAATGGCAGAATTTATAGAAAATTTAAAGAGAACCAACAGCAGACTTCAGATGCGATTGAACCAAGAGAAAACAAAAGAGAATCTTATACCAATGCCTACGAATGTCAACCTAACAGCTCTTAAACTGAGTTCTTTAGTGGATCTAGCACTGTCCAGACAATTTCTTGACAAGGATTCAGTTTTATATGCCCTTTTATGCGACACTATGACTTCACTTATAAAATCAGAAACTGAGAGGGGGAATTCTAAAGCTGGCAAGAAATTACATCCTAAAGGAATGCGTTTCCACCCTGTTGTTTTGAAGTGGTGTGTTGAGCTTGCAAACAGATGTGGCAAGGGTGGCTATGAATTGATAAGAGATATATTACCAATTCCCTGTCTTACAACTGTGAATGCATATCGACAGTCACACAAGTCATATCGGACAATTTCTCAAGAAAATCTGAGAGTTTTTTCCCAGGAAATGACAAGACGAAACAGTAAAGGAATAGGTGGTATACACTGGGATGAGATATATGTGAAGAAAGGTGTAAAGGTTTGTGCACGGACCAACCAGCTGGTAGGATTTGAGGATCTACAAATACCAAAGAGTATCTCCAGGGCAATAGACTTTGATGACCATGAGCCAGTGGTACAAATGGCAATGCAAGATGTTCAAACTGACAGTGGCAATGATACCTCCAGTGATGACAGTTCTGCTTGGTCAGATGAAGAAGTGGAAGAAACAAGTCTTGGCACCCAGAAGGCTATGGCAACGATCATTCTTCAATTTTTTTGGACCTCAATTGAAGGAGACTTTACCTGGCCAGTCGCCAGCTTCCCACTGCACAAAATAAATGCAAAGATCTTATCACATTGTGTTTGGAACACAGTGAAAATTCTGAGTGAACTCAAATTTGGAAAAAATAATGAAAAACAAGTTCAAGTCCTATATGGAGTGTGTGATGGTGCAACACATAGTTCAGCCTTCTTCAATCAACAAGGTCAGATCAATTGGATGGTGGACAACCCTTACAACAACAACAAGCCAATCTTCTGGCTATCTGATCCACCCCACATGATAAAGAAGCTCAGGAATTTCATCATTTCCCAAAATCGTCATCTGACATATAATGGCCAGCAAATTAGCTTACCTCACTTGACAGATGTTGCAGAGCGTGGCCTTACCAAATTGTCCTTTAAACATCTTTTTCTGACATCCAGGAATAAAATGTCTGTGAAACGGGCAGTTGAGACGTGCTCTACTGAAGTTGCTGATGATATAATGTTGCACAGCAAGTTTGGCTTTAAAGAAACTTTAATGACACGGATGTATTTAAGGAAAGTGGCAAAGTACTTCCACATAATGAACAGCACTTCACTTGAACAGGATGCAGTTCATCACCTGCTCCAAGTGCTCTTGTTCTTCAAAAGATGGCACAACAACATTCAAGAAACAGTGAAAAATCGTACTGGAACCTTAAAGGATCACTGGAAGCAGTTTATTTCCAAGCACACATACAAGGACCTGATACGGTCAATACGAGGATTTATTGGACTAGTCACTTATATCCAACTTAACCATCAGGATGTTGAAATAGTACCTCGAACTACAAATCAGGATGATGTAGAAAATTATTTCAGCCTACAGAGAAGCAGAATTGCTGGAGGGGAAGTCACAGTCCAACAGTATTTCGAAGGTAACTCAAGTTTAGCAACAGATCTGCTACTTAAGGCTGAAAAAAACGATGTCAACAATTCATCATTCATTGGATCTTACTCTGCAGTAGCAAATCCAAACTATGTTTCTGTACCCTTGAAAAGAAAAAAGAAAATTGTCAGCAGAAAAGCAGAAAAAAGACAAGAACCCAGGAGCATCATTCATCAAAATGCAAACAATTATTACTTGGAAGATGACGAAGTGAACAAATTCCACAGTCAAAAAGATAAACAACAACTTAACAGACAAGTGCAACAAGTGTTTGATTATATAAATGTTAAATCTTCTAGTGTCATCATTGGATATGGCCAGAGGTTGGTTAGTATTCTTCGCGAAGAACAAAACAAAGAACCACTTTTGTGTTTCTTAAAACTGTTGAATTACAAGCTGAGACATGAGCATTTTTATCAAGGAAACTGGCACAAATACACCCTCTTAAATGCCTGTACTGCCTTACTTAATGACAAGGAAATGGAACTGGCATGGAAAAGGCTCTTAGAACAGGTCAATATGCTGCAAGAAAGTGTGGTTGTTATGGAACCCCCAACAATTGAGATCTTTAGAATAGTATGTGAAAAGTTCAGTAAAAGAAGGTGTGTTACATTCCTGGCTATCGATCACTTAAATCCAAGAAGTGAAGAACAACAAACTGCAATACGCCAGCTGCTCCGCACTTTTGAGAGAGGATCTGAGAAAGGGCCTGTAAGTTTACAAACCCCAAAACCCACAGATAGATGCTATAAATGCGGAGAAGAAGGACACTGGGCAAACAATTGTAAAAAGAAGATCCCACATGACCCTGCCTGGCTTAAAAAACAACAGTGCTACACCTGTGGACAGTATGGCCATTTGAAAAAAGATTGCAAGATAGAAAAGCCTACAATCACTAAATGTAAGCATTATGGAAACAATACAGCTCATAAAGTTAAGGACACCAACAACAATGACCCGCTAGCAATACAGCTACTTCGCCTACCTGAAGTTGACTTAACAGGCCACCTTAAGCTAGTTAAACTTCCTTCTTGTGATGACAGTGGAAAACATCTTGATGAAAAGTTTTTAGAACAAGGGTCAGAAGCCTGGAGGCAGGCAAGAAAAGGCAAAGTTAATGGAAGTAGAGCTGCATGTGCACTGGGATGGAGAGGTAGACAAGAAATGATTAATTATGCAGAGGACCTGAAGTCTGGCTATGCGACAACAAATGACATAAATGATGCAATGAGATGGGGGTCAATGTGTGAAGATCATGCCATTGCAACATACATTCAACACATGCCTTGCAAAAAATTTGAAAAGACAGGACTATGGATTACAACAGATCAAGAAGGTTTCCCATGGCTTGGTGTCTCACCTGATGGAATTGTTGACGATGATACAGTCATCGAAATCAAGTGTCCTTATATGGGTGGAAACCCCTTCCCGTATAGAAAAGTACCAATACTATACATTCCCCAGTGTCAACTTGAGATGCATGCTACAAACACTGATAAGTGTCACTTTGTGTGCTGGACACCTCGCAAAACAGTTGTGTACTTAATCAAGAGAGATCAACAGTTCATAGATGAGCTCCTTTCTCAATTAAAATGTTTTTGGAATGAGGCAAGAGAAGGAAATGTACCAAATTGGAACATTAAACTCGATATTTTAAAGAAAACGGCTCAAAAAATCAGTGACCAATCGCCAATTATAAAAACAATTGCCTCTTGTAGGAAAAAAAAGGCAATGGAGCACAGTGACTTCCATCGATACTGGAAAAAGAATGAGGCAGCACCTCAACGAAAATGCAATGGATGCGGAAAATTAAAGGTGATTTGTAACTCAAACCTTTGTCAACAGAACATACAAGTAAAAAGGAAAACATGCAATGCTCTAGACACTTTTCAGTCCTATACGTATGGTTCTGGTCAAGTAGCAAATTCCTGTCATGCAGACACCTTTTTAGAAGCTATTTATCACTCATTTACTCGCCAAATAACTCCAGCAACAGTCAACTTGACACAAACAAGTCTGGCTATGGATGCCCTTCTTGAGTCCATTGTCCTACGAGAACAAGGCAAATTTCACTGTAGCAAGATTGTTTTGTGGAACTATTTGCGCAACCATACTTCTCATGGTCAAACTACCTTCCCGATGGGACAGATGGCAGCCATTTCTAACATCTTTGATGCTCTATGTAATAATATGACAGAAGAGGAGAAGGAAATAATTTCCATTAGAGAGTCTGTAAATGTCAAATGCTCAGACAACTGCCATCATAGCAATACCAGAGAGAACTCATACAGTACATATTTCCTTCATAATACCTGCATCAACATCACTGAAATTATCAATTCTAGTTACGACCCAATAAGTGTGGCACAAAAATTCTTCACACAACCAGACACTGCATGTCATGCAAAAAGAAGTGTTTGCCTGCAAAAAAACAAGGATGGTTCCAACTGTGGTGGAAAGCTTGTAACATCATGCCTACTCAATGATCCATTCCTGTTTGCCATCGAGCTGGACAAGGATGAAGGAAGATCTGTACAGCCAGCACTTCGCGAAAGGCTTCAAATCAACCTTGGCAAGACCAGGTATGACCTTGCAGCTGTCATATATCATCACAATTTTCATTTCTGGTGTGAAGTATTTGTCTCACACAAGAACTACAAATGCGGATGGTATTTGTATAATGATATGTGGAATGGTGGAAAGACAGAGTACATTGGAAAATATCCCCAAGTGAAAAACCCATCTTACATGTACATTTTGCTGTTTGAAAAGAACCAAGTTAATATCACCACTTCAGGGTCAAAAGACAATTCCTTTTCAATCAAAAACATCCTCTCCCTTGGTCATCATCAAAATGTCATACCTGATGTTAAGCAAGTTAAAGAAAACTATGCATCTATTCTGAAGTCTTGTGCAATACCTGTTCATATAACAATGTCATGCAAGGAAATGAGGGCTCAAATACTGGAAAATGAACAAGAAATTCTTACCTCATTCAACACAAAGTGTATGGAAAACAATGGTGCAGAGAAACGTAAAAATGAAGATCAACAGTCAGATAGTTCCCCACCTAAGATAATGAAAACAGTGTAGAAATATTTTAGTGCTTCTACAGGGAAGAGCATGTACCCTACGGTTTTCCACTTGGCAAAGTTTAATTATGATTAATTATTTTACATATTTTTGATGACTTTCCGAATGATAAGTTCCATTTTATTTGGCCAATTGAATTCCAAAAGTTATTGTCAAATCGTGTATTTAAGAGGTTTCTCTCTATGGAATGATGAGGAGCTACATGTACGTACACATTGATCCACCCAGTACTTGGACGATACTGAGTAAGTTATAATTTTTTTTGCCCATTAATGGAACCCATCAAAGTTTTCAATGTTGTTGAGTGGCAACGGTAGGGTTCTCAGGGAAAAGGTGGAATGTGTAGAAGGGGTTGACACTACAGTGTATGCTCCTAATTATCTATCTACATGTACCTATCTACCTGGAGCAATTTTCAATTGAGTTTCAAAAGTAAACATGCTTTTCTATGCATTCTGATTGGTTGGAAAAACTTGTGCCACTTTCTTAACCAATCATATGCCAAACTAAAACCAATCGTGACTTGGTTGCACGCGTATTCCTGCGCTTAGTGTCCGTTACATGTATTTGCTTTGAGCTCTCATTGGTCCCTTGTGTTGTTTTCGTTTGTTATGATTGGCCAGTGTGATAATTTTGGTTTTGGTTTTACTAAACTCAATTGAACACTGCTCCGTCATATCTATTTACTTCTACCTACATGTATATGTTGTGGTTTAAATTTTTCTTTGGTTTAAAAATTTTCAAACCAGTTTGATTTTGATTTTTCTTTGTCTCAGATTCATTATCATAATCTGACACAAAAGAAAACAAAAATTGAACTGGTTTAAAAAATTTTACACCAAAGAAAAATTTGAACCACAACATATTATACCTTTGTCTATCTATAACCTACATGTACCTATTTTTTAATGCCTGCTCATATTATAATGTTAAACCATTGAATAAGGGATTTATTATTCTACTCCAAAATTTTCTGACTATTATGCTGTTTTCTGTATTCGCTCCGTTCAACTATTCAATATCGTCTCATATTTTGCGTGTTCTCTTGACTTTATATGGTGAAATGACATAACAGTACAATAACAATGTCTATTACAGCAGGCAGAAAGAAACCTGTCCAAATTATAGCTTTTTTAATAACCAAGTTATTACTAATTAAAAATAGTTTTCAGAAAATTACTAACAGCACAGGTATGCAGCTGCCATAATTATTAGTATGTTTCAATGGGACACAAATAAGAAGTAGAGTAGATTCTACCATCAATTATCATTATAGCTTTCATTTCAAAGCTCTATAGATATCACTTTTCAATACACACTGCAGTGAAGAGCATAAAAGCTTTAATTTGAAGATTATGGTCAAAGCTCCCGTAAGCGGACTCACTTGGAAAGTAGAAAAAGTGTCTACAACTAGGGCTCAGGTTGCTCAAAGTAATGTGTAAAATAGTTTGTATCAGCCAGTATTCAAACTGTTTTTTTTTAAAGCATCCATATGTAGAGCTGTCCACGTATGGGAGTATATGCTTCGAGAGCTTTGACTGTGCCAATAAATAAAATGTTGTGAATTGGCCATGACATGTTCTGATTGTTTACCACATGAAAACAACCAGAGGAAGGATACTGTATTTAAACAGGACATTATGTTGAAATGCCAAATCACCTGTCATGCAGTCGTTGGTGACACAAGGAATCCTGCCATCTTTTCCTTGGCTGTCCTGTTGTGTAATCTCATAAACATCTTCTCTGGGAGAGAAAGACTGCCAAGACTCCAAAGATTGAGCAAGGATGCACTTGGAGGAAATGCAAGCACAGAAATTTGAAAGTGAAAAATATAAAAGTAAAAGGTGAGATATCCTTTAGACTTTTAAATCTAGTAAGAGAACATCTACATGTAGTCTGGCCATGTACATTATTTTGTAAGCTTTACTAGTTGCCTCATCAGAAGGCATATATTATTTAAAAAAGGTTTATTAACGACAGCATTTTACCAAGATGATTCATACAATGATGAAACCACACCAAAGCAGTCTAAGCAAACCCGGGTACTTAAATGTAAACAGATGTTAATCTTAGATCATTTCCAGTTGCTGATCTATGTCATCTATCTGTATCAGTCTGTGTAAGACCACCGTATGTGAAAAGATTTTCGTTTTGTGAAAGCTTTCCTGTCGATCGATGTTCTTTGGTCGTATTTATGACAAATTTATACAACCGTCTGAGCGCAAGTCATACTGTCTGAGGCAAGCTTCAAATGACACTCAAATGGACTGATCATTTTTACTGCTGATTCTTTAAAATTATGCTCAATTAAAATGTTTTACTATATTAATAACCTCTTCTGTGGCCAAGTTTCACGTTTCTTCACGTTATCAATCACACAAAAAAGGCAATTTTACCGTGCGAATAGCCAGAATTTCCCCCCACTTATTTTCACCCGAGGGCACGGACCGAAACGCTTTAAATAAACTTTATGCACTATTTTTTCGGTTGTAAGTACAATCCACTTACCTCTCATTAAAGAAAGATGGTAGTTACACATTCCGATCCAAACACAACACCATTTGAAGCTGGAATGATTGGAAAAACCCGCTTGAAACAGTCGTAACTGCCTGAGGAAACGCCGCCATTTTCGAAAATGTTGTGCATTTGCGCGCTTCGCTCGTCGTGACGTCACGATGGCCAAGATCATCCCGACAGCCGAACTGACGAGTTCACCCCTCCCTCCTGATCGGACGTGACTTCTAATTTAAAAATACGAACAACGGTCACACAGTTTGTGTGGGCTCCCTGTGCGCAAACGTTTTGGCATTCGCTACTTGCTGTGTAAGAAATGACGCGAGGTAAAATATTGTTGTAAGCCTTTTACTTAATACTAGTAGTAATCATAGATTTTAGTGCGTCTCCTTATCCCGTGGCACCTCGTCTTGACCCAGTACCTCAGTTTCATGAATTAATTCAGCAACTGTTTAAAAGGGCTATGTCGCGAGATATGTCACGCAGACAAAAACGTCGGGCCGTCATCAAACAAATTCACACTATCGCCGTGGAATCGGGCAAAATCCTGCCGTGCTGTGTACTCCGAAAGGTCTCAGATTTTTCCGACATATGAATAGCATATTTGTCTTGATTTCATTTCGGTTATTTCTCCGATTCTGAAATCATACTCCTCAGTACATGTACTAATACCGGAACCGGAAATGAGAAATTTCTGTGAAAGCCGCGTTAATGGAGCATGAAATCGAAGTTTAAGTCACGCAATATTCAACGTGAATTTCGCAGGATTTTTCGGATAAAATTACAACTACCAGTTGCAAGTAAGACACAAGACTGTTGACTATGATTCCTTTATTAGCTAGACAAATTTTAGTCACAAAACTGCGAAATCTTTAGTCGCAAATGCGCCCGATACAGGCGCAATTTCGAGCACTGTAAAGTTAATCTGCGTTCGCCTGGCGCGACCGGTCAGTGAATTGTTGCTACAAGACTTAAGCGAATTGCACCGTACCGTAGAACATCGCGAAGAACGACGTCGGTATTTAGGTGAAAGCTTCCCAAATCAGGCAGAGAACCACAGCAAAATCAAGATAGAACATTCAAAACATACCAGAACGGTAGCGAGGAAAATCTGTAACTTCTTGCTTGATTCCAAAGAGACCCAACAACTTACTTGGTCCGGAGAATAACCTTCGTCCAATTTTTTTCCACTGCGTACTTGAGCCGTACGATTCCAGAATCGGGAAAATATCCGAAACTAAATCAAGACAAATAGATTTTTCACATGTGACATTTCGGAACTCCAGCTCCCCAGGATGATGCCTGATTTCCACGCGCTGGGAATGCTGGATACTATTGTGACGTTTCAAGATGGCGCAGATTTGGTACCGACACTTTTCTCGATTCGTTCCGCCTAGACGACAAGATTAGGAAACGTCTCCTTCGTCGACGCAAAAAGGTTGTATATGTCAATGAATTTTTTCTCAAAACTGTGATTTGTTATCAATGTGTTGAATTATAAAACAGTTATAGTGTTCAAGCTTTCACAATTTTGACAAAGGCGCCACTTTCATTCATGAACTGTGTGATGTTGCAAGTTTCGCGCTGTAAAACATTTGTGAGCTTAAGCTTTTTATAAAATAAAAGGCTTGTCGGCGATATTTTTTCTTCAAACTGTGCTTTGCTATCAATGTGTTGAATTATAAAACGTTCGTGTGTTGTTTACAAATTTTTGTGTGCGGTCTGTAATGCCTGCTACGTCGGCGAAACCACCCGACATTTTTCCACACGCCAGGGGCGTAGCTACCTGTACGCACGTACGCACGTGCGTACCTGAAAAAGTCATAAAAAAAGAAAGATTTGGGACTTGAGGGTGGGGGCAGGAGGTAGGGGGAGTGTTTGCAAACAGTGATTGTGCGTACCTCTGAAAAATTCCTGGCTACGCCCCTGCTTGACGCTTTCGTGAGCACTTATCCACTGATAGGGCCTCTCACGTATTCAAACACCTGGAAGACTCTAAAGAATGCCACAGTTTATGTTCACCTAATTGTTTCAATATCTTAGATCATGCTTCCACCAATTTTCAGCTTAAGATAAAGGAAGCTTTGCATATCAAATGGGAACAACCTTCTTTGAACCAACAGTTGCATCATGTTAATTTAAAACTTTCTTTTTAATCACGTATTGTCACACATTCTTTCATTTATTTGTCAAAGGTGTTTTCTCTCATTAGCATTTTCATTTACTTAGTATAAATTCAACTTTGTAACTTAAAATTTCAAACTGAAGATGACAAAGGATTGTCGAAACGTTTTTTTTTAAATCAAGTCAGTTGTCGCTGCTTTGAAAATTATTACTTGCTTGCTATTATCCAGACCATTATGGAAATGGTTTTTACAACGAATAGAAATACTTCCTACAACTTTCGCGTTATTCGTATTCACGGTATTGAACTGGAACTAGCGTGCAGTCGAGGCTCATGCGGGGGAATCTTTTCACATGCAAATATTTTTAATGATATTCCCCCGCATTAGCCTCGACTATAAGCTAGTTCCAGTTCGATACCGAGAATACGAATATTGTCTATTCGATCTAATAAATAGAGGATATTACATGCACGCGCGTGGGTACGAATTTTATCGTCAAGTGTTGATAATAGGCCGGTTCACACTAAGGACCAAAGTGCACTTGAAGTGCACTTGAAAATCAAGTAGACTTGAGGTCTACTTTGGAAAGACGAGACAATAGATTTTCAGGCATGAATGCGAGCACAAGTTATTTTGCAGTTGATTAGCTTGATAAACAAAGTTGCAGGACTAAAGTACGATATGCATAAAACGCTGAGTCGATAGTACAATAATTTTTCTTATCAAGGTAAGTTTTATTTGAACGTAATTCAGCAAAAAAATCGTCTCAGAACCTGGTGTAACACTATGTTCACC
Organism: Dendrophyllia cribrosa; assembly: GCA_024195265.1. Taxonomy (NCBI): domain Eukaryota; kingdom Metazoa; phylum Cnidaria; class Anthozoa; order Scleractinia; family Dendrophylliidae; genus Dendrophyllia; species Dendrophyllia cribrosa. The sequence continues at coordinate 29,164,882 of JAJLRJ010000011.1, read as the reverse complement.
TTTTGTTAATTTTTCGTGCATGCTCGTCCGAAACATGTTTTTGTGTCTTGTGAGTATTGAATGCGCGCATGGCCAGAAGAGTGCAATAAGTGCTAAATCGTAGAATAGTATAATCGTATAATTTTCTGATTCTTCTTTTCTCTGTTTCTGCGATTCTCTGATTGTACTATTCTCCGATTTTACGATTTACTATTCTCTGATTACACTATTTTCCGATTCTCCGATGACTTGACTGTTCTCCGATTATACTATTTTCCGATTCTCCGATTGTACTTCTCCGATTTTACGATTGTACTATGATTTTACTATTCTCCGATTTTACTATTCTGCAATTTTAGGTTTCTCAGATTCTGCGATTCTCTGATTGACGATTATCTGATTCCATCGTTTTCGTTAGATTCAACAATAAAATTTGGATGGTTATTTACTTTTGTATAATTTATTCGTACAAATCCAACCTTTTCTGATATTACAGTCATGATATTTGTATAGGTAATCATACGGTTTCGAGTTCAATTTGGGATTAATTTGCACGAGTGAGTTTTTCAAAAAGCTCAAATTGCACGAGCCGCTTATCCTAATTTTGGTTGAATATTGTTTATTTCATTCTCTTATTTACGGGCTTATATATTCAAAATAAAAAAGGAATAAATATTAAGTATACTAAATAAATAACAAATTCAGATAAGTGACAAAACGACTCGACGGTATTTGGTGATAGGATAATACATCGGATAATTCCAATCAAAACAGTCTTTACTGCCGGGGATGTTTCGAGTGCCGCACTAGGCCGACATCGAAAAATCCCGACCCCGAAAATACATAGGAAACCAAATCCCGATGGCAATAATTAATGCCCGACCTCGAAATTAGAATTTTCGATATTGGAAACAGGCAGAATAATTTTGAACGTTTTTTTTAGCCATAGACCAAGAATAATTTTCTACAATTTTGGACTAATCCCGACTCAAACTTAGACTTCATTATTTTGATACTTTAATCTACCAATCAAGCTTTGTGACTGCTCGTTCTTGTGTATACAGCTATTTCAATTAACGTTGTCGGGTGAAAGCTCAAAGCTCAAAGCCTACAAGTCAAGACCGAACGAGTAAACCGAGCGCCTGTTCCAGGCATGCAAATAGTTGGGAGCGGCGAAACGAAAAGAAACGGCGCGAATGAGCGATGCGATAAGCGGGAAAAACGTTTCTTTTCCGCCGCTCCCACCTATCTTGGCTTGTAGCTTCGAGCTTTCATCCGACAACGTTAATTGAAATAACTATATCATTCATTATACTTTATTAGGTGCAAAGCACATAACAAGCCAGAGCCCCGATTTTAGGACCAAGCCGACCTTTGACGTCGCGTTCTTTAAATCTTTGTGGGGGATAATTGGCGCGCTGGGTGTGAATCCTTTGTTTCGAATGAAAATGGATATTTCATGAAAAGAGGTCGAAACATGTCTTGTAGCTGTTACCAATGTTAAACTTAATGAGCTTTCTTTAATCTCTGTTCAAAATCCATTAATTTAAAGCCGAATAATTGCGTCTGACCGTGGCTGACCCGGGAACATATCTTGATAAGGAACTCAGTGTTAAATAGCGGTATTTACAAATTTTTAAAACGATAAAAACCCCGGCGAGGAAATTATGTTTCAAATCATTTGTCTAGCAATAATATACATGCCGCAATCTTTATTAAGTTAAGCGTTTATACGAGAATTGGCGACAGTCCTACTGATTACTGAAATGACTACGACAAAATCTTAACCGGCTTAAATAATTATCAATAACGTAGCAATAATGGACAGAGTAGGATCATTCTGTCGCTTTTTGTCTAATTATGAGCAATAAAATTTACTTTAGTTAGTTAATAGGTGCTTCCAATTGGAGACGTTCACTCAACGACGGAGATACACAAATAATCTAATTTAACTCACGTCATTCTCTTGCTTTACTTAAGCAGGTAGCATTAAGTATTGCATTATCATTGAAGAGTCACGTCCCGACTCACACACCGCTAATATAATATAAAATCCTTTGCTTTGTAATGTATTGTATTGTATTGTATTGTATATTGTATTGTATTGTACTACTCTGTGCTAGTCTCACCATGGTGTATATCGCTGGCTTCCGTTAAACAAAGAGCGAGCCTATTAATAGTTTTTAAGGCTGTTTTTTTCCCACAGGAAACGATAACTTTAGACAGATAGGGATTATTAAGTGCGAACAGGAATGTGCGAAAACTAAAGATTTATTTTAATAAACGTGTGAATTTCAAAGGCGAATGTGGACCCCTAATGCGTTCAATAAAATCGACCCTCTGGCTTGGTCTAAAACGATGTAGTGTCTACATTATTTGTCTGTTCCCACCCCTCCACCCCTCCCGTCGACGACGACGTTTTATTTCCAGTCTGCTGTTGCTCTTTATCAATCAACCGACATGAAATTACACAAAAAGGACGGTACTCGAAGATGACAACCCAAAAATATACTGCCCAGTAACTGCCATCCTTTATCCGAGTTCCGCTGCCGAGTCCTGATACATACAGTCTTTCTGTTTCAGCACAAACATTATTTTCTACTTTAACGCAAACAAAGACGCTCTTGCCTGCAGCTAGATGATAAGGACAATTAAACAATTGCCTCCGGATTTACGCTGCCGGAGGCTGTTAGTTCATAACGCAAACAATGAACGGCTCTAATTTTGTTTTCAGTGATTTTTTTATAGTAAACTGCGTACTAAGCAGCTCTTAACAACCTCTAATTTAATTGGACCTGGGTATCACGCAGCTCTATTGTTTTCAGGGCTATGGTTCATTGTCGTGTTGTTTGTTCTATTGTTTTCTCAGCCAATCAGAGCCGGAAGACCTTGTAATAACTGCGTACTGCCCCCACACGTTACCGCAAACAATAGTACGTTCTGGCATGCAGGTCGATTACCGCAAAGACATCAGCTTCCGTTTCAGCGCAATTAGAAGTTCTTAATTTATAACCAAACAAAAAAAAGCGAGTTTGTTTTGTCTGCTATGTTGATCTGCAGAAAGTACTTATATGCGTCGACTGGTTTGGAAGACATTGATTCCCTAGTCAACGTACAAAGCTGACCTGAACTGATTTCTTTCGAAAAGAAAGTAAGAGTTTTTCAGGTGAGTTCAGTATACTACCACAAGAGTGCTACGAGTTGATGGCAGGCTATTTTGGTCTACTTGTCTACACCTATTATTAACTTCAAATTCTAATTTTGAAACTTCGCTAATAATTCAACACTTCAGTTTTATTCGTTACTAAATTTTTTCAACTTCCTCCTTTTTCTTCTTCTTATATAAAAAAAAAAACAAAAAAAATATCTACAAACCAATTGAGCCGTGTTTGAATCTGATTCAGTCTTAGAAATACTCGCGAGATCATTCCGCGAAATTAAATGGAATTTAGCCGTATATGTTAGAAAACGAAACGCAGATTTTCTAGGCGTTAAAAAAAATTAGAGACGGGTCTATTTTGTGGGCAAATTGCGACTTTCTTGAGCTCGTACTACCTTCCGATTTAAACCGAAAATTTGAGAGAAAATAAACTGCAAACAAATTGAGATAAAACTCCTTCGGTCCTAGATAGGAAATCATCGTTTCTCTCTTAGCTTCATTAAATGTATTTGTGCTCGAGGCACACAAGACTGCCATAAGGCCAGGATGTTTTTTTATCACTTTCTACTTTCTGCACCAATTTGGAGCAGAAATTTCAAACTGAACTGATGTAACCAACATGGCGGCAATAAACGTATTATTACAATTAGATGACATATATAAAAATCAAGACTCGCAAAAGTAAGTGAGATTATGCTTTAATCATTCTATCATTTGTCCTATTTTCTTAGATTTCACTCAAAGCTGTAAGGCAGTGCAGTTGGTATGAGGCGTTCACTGATCTTTTCCAAGTTAATTGTCGGGATCCTTGTCATTCTTGGACTCAATGTAGGACTGGCCCCTGTTGATGCTATTAGTGTAGTTGAAGTTAATATCTATCCGGAGGACTGTGTGTCCGGTGAGATGCAAGTGGAAGAACAGACAAGGGGCATCATTCGTGTCTCTGAACTGTCTAACGGCGACATCATACGCGGGATCACGGGAGAAGATCGAAACCCAGGTTGGTGCAAGGTGGAAGCCGTTTTCCCCAGAACAAACAACAACAATGTGACCACCTATGACGGTTTCACAGAAAAACACATGGTTGTTGAGAATGACACTGTCCGCCAGTACGGAAAGAAAGGGGAAGCCAAGGAAACTCGCATCTTCACGCTTGCTACAGAATGCGACGCCGCAGTAAATGCAGAGAGTCAGGCATTCACACCAATCAGCACCACGTTCTGTCCAAACGAGCTTAGCTGGAGCGAGTACCTACCACTGATAGCTGCGATACGCCGTGTGACCCATCGCACAGGGTACTTCTGGTATTCCGGCGATGCTTTCCACGACAACAAGACTGCCAAAGTTCCGTATTGGAAGAACATGCTTCACGACATGTGCACAGAGCTGCTGCGGTGCGCACGCGCGGGACATTGCCAGAAGTTCGAAAACGTGATGGAAGAGTTTGTGCATGAGCATCTCAACAAAACGTACGTGGTGATAGTAGATCGCGTTTTTTCCCAACATGGGTGGTGATGTGGAGAAATCAGAAGCTGGTACCATCTCAGAGGTGGTTCGTCCACGGGGGAGAAACCACCTCGTGATCTTCTCTGTTGTGGGTTGCGCCGGAGCTTTGGCCCTGGTGATCGTCATCGTGGCTGTCCTGTTGCACCGCATGCGAGTCATCAGGAAGAAAAAGGAAATGAAGGAACCGCAACCCAGTCATTCCCCAGTGAAAATCACGGAGGATGTAAAAGCATAGAGACGGTGCCGAGAACGCATTACCGGCATTATTTTTTTAAGCCACATCATAGTGGTCGCTTTGTTAGTCAAATAGTATCCATCTGGATAAAGCATTGTGAGTTTAGGGTGCGCATGATTAGAAATAAAGCAGTTCACTTTTTCATCCCTTGATTGCGTGACTTATGTTTCACGAGTAACCTGAGGCCGGGAAGGGGGATGGGAGAAGGGGGGCGGTAAGGGGGGGGGGGGGGGTGAAGACCCCGATATAAAAGTCACGGGAGTGATCGTCAGACCTTTTAGGGAGTTAAAATTTGTAGTTAGGTACCCCTGAGGGGTACCCCTGGGGTGTTTGAATCGATAATGACTACTGTCAGAGTCATTCTCATACCTTTGTTAAAAACATGATTTTGCCCATGTTTTTAACAAATGTTCGTTGTGTTCATCCTATTCGTTTGCGAGACATCAACATGGCACTTTACTGACTCATGTGGCGTGATTCGGCTAGCGTGCGTACATATTTAGGGCTCAACAGAGTGTCGGGTCATTTTTATCTCGTTAATGCGCATGCGCATAAACGAGATTTACGAATGAATACAAAAAGGGACAAAAGTTGTTAACAAAAGGCCATTGTTAACTTTTGTCCGGGGGGGGGGGGGGGGGTTACTTCTTTCTTCTTTATAGAAGCTATTAGGGTATTGAGGACAAGGTTGGTTAAACCGGCTAGGATTTCAAGACGGGCGTCACATACCGCCACTAAAAGTTTTGAGCACCCTCGGACCTATTGTTAATTTCCCTAGGGTATTGGGATGTCAGAACTTGTCATGAACTTGTCATATCTCACATTACGTCACCGCAAAGGTATTAAAGTTCTTATTAAGTTTCGATATCTCACGTTACCTATCGAGAAATATCAATGTTTCAAATTTTCAATCATTTGTCGTAAAGCCATTAAAGCTGCTTTAGAAGGGTAAAAATAGGTCAAATGCGTTTCCTTGGGAGACGCAGTTTGAGAATTTCACGGTGTATTTTTACGAATGGAGACGTTTTAAGGAAGTTAAAAGTTTGTGTTTTACTGATGAGCGATATGGCAGAGCAAAAAAGCATGATCTTTGGGTTTGTTCTATTTTGGAATACTGAATCATTGCTATTACGGTTTGATTATGCAATACTATGGGAAAGACGTCATAGTTTTGGTGATTTAGCTACCGTGCACGAGCAAATTTTTGCGGAAGGAAAATTTTGCGGATTGCCCGATCGACTGAATTTGTTTTCCGGGAGGAAATTTTTGCGGCAGTTTCTTGGTGTTGCGATCACCAAATGACGTAAAACAAAAGATTCAAAAGAAAGTAAACAATACCCACACCACAACACAATAGCTAACCAACAATAGTTTCCGCAACACCAAGAAACACCCATTTTTGCGGGTCGAGACAGCTAAAATTTCTGCTGGGAGGAAATGTTTGCGGATTTCTGGTCAAGTATAAATGAAATCCAAGGCATCGGTATTAAACTGCAATTTTACTTCCTGACCGGAGGTTTCTATAGGTTCACTGTTAAAAAGTTCCTGTTAACCCGATATACATCATTAAAACAAGTAATTTTTTTCTGCGGGAGTATATTTCTGCGGTGGAAAATTTAATACAAAATAAAATAATACTGAATAATAATGCAACAACGGACAACCTTGTCGAACTCCCCGTTCGAGCGAAAAGGCCGACGAGAGCCATCCATTGTTTATAACGTGTAAACAATGTTTACCCAGCGCTGGAAATTTTGGCCGAAATTAAAGCGCTCTAAAACGGGTTGCAAAAAGCCATGAATAACCCGGTCGAAAGCCTTTTCCTGATCCAGGCTAATAACAGCGGCCGAAAGCTGTTTATGGTTTACATAGTCGATTGTATCCCAGATCAGAAATAGGTTTTCAAAAATACTGCGGTCAGGAATCCGGCATGTTTGATCGTCGCTTAAATAAGCGGTATAACCTTACGTAGTCGGTTGGCTAGTACTTTAGTACAAATTTTATAATCTGTGTTTAACAGAGAAATTGGTTGCCAGTTTTTCAAGTCTAACTTGTCGTCCTTCTTGTAAAGCAGGCGGATAATTCCTTGACGTTGTGTGTCAGAGAGTGATCCGTGTTAAAGAGTAATTTAGCATGTCTGATCTACTCCAGAAGCGACGATTAAATTCAACCGGAAATCCGGCTCCCAGCGATTTGCCTGATTGCATTTGAATTATCATTATTTGTGAAAGGGCCTCTTGACACTCGAAGAGTGTGAGGCCCGGGGGGGGGGGGGGGGGGGGGGGGGTACTCAACAAAGTTTTGTACGGGGATGCTCCGCCCCGAGGTCCAAATCCTTACCCTTTCATATACCGTTTTTGACAGAAAAGGTACCCCTTTCATTTTCCGTTCATTGAAAATGGTACCCCTTTCATATACCTTTCGTTGAAAATGGTACCCCTTTCATATAGCTTTTGCGTTCGTCTGTTTGATATGTTTTGAAAGGCCCTTTTAATAATACTTAAATTGCAGTTTTCCCTACCTTTTTTATGCTTAAACTCGTGTTTTCGCTACCATTTCCTATTCTTCGTGAAATCCCTACCCTTTCACATACTTCAACTTGTGAAATCCCGACCCTTTCATATACCTCCAGCCTCAAAAAGGTACCCCTTTCGGGCGGAGCATCCCCGTATAGCCCATTATAGGGAGTACCCCCCCCCCCCCCCCCCCCCCCCCCCCCCCCCCGGGTGTGAGGTCACCTTCGCATTTCTCGTGGTCTTCGGATGCCAGAGTTTTATCCAGTTGGACTAAAACCCAGTCTTGGCTAGATAAATAAACTTGTTCAGCCGAATAGAGGTTACGATAAAAATCGCGACATTCGCGAAGAATATTTTTATTGGAAGTCACGGTTGAATTGCTGGCACGTAACTCTGTAATTGAGTCGCGTGTCTGTCGCTGATTTTCAAGCTGGTAGAAATACTTAGTCTGTTTTTCCCCCAGCTTTATCCACTGTTCTTTACTGCGAATGATGGCTCCTTGGATTACAAAATTTAAATAAGAAAGGAAAAACTAAATGAATTCTGGTAGTTGTAGTCAAATGACGCCATCGTGCAAATGGCCTATTTTGGTTACAGGGAGGAGGGGGTGTCGTTGCTGGTTGCGGTAGTGGGGGCGGGGGGGCTCTGGTGTTTCCCCGGGCGCTGGAGCCTCGTGGTTCGCCTCACGGCGTTCGCTTTCGGGCAGTCTCAGAGACTCTGGGGCAGTCTTTAACAACGTGCTCGGAAGACAGGTACCGGTAGCATAGTATTGGCTGACCCGTGTACTTAAAAAAAAAAACTCGAGCCCTTGAGTGACTAAGTTGCGTGCCTTTTGTAAACGTGTGAATTCTACAACACGGATACCGTTCTCGATGTGCTCGTAGCCCGGGGCTTTGAAGCAAAGCCGGCGGACTGCTCGCGCTTTGAGGTCGCCGTATTGTTCCAGGAGTTGTAGCAGGTTTTCATCGGGGAATTCAACGCATGACATGTGTATTCGTGTAGTGCTTTTTGCCTTAAAGGCGTAAAGGGATAACGCGGCTTTCGTAGTCAAAGCCCGATGCCGCCAACCGCGTGGCCGATTCCGTAGATCGGAGGGTGATGTCGAAGCACTTTCCTCCGTAGAGGGGTACAACCCCAACGATTTCTTCGTTAAAGTCCGGTAACGACTGCGCTATACTGAGCGAATCAAGAGCCAGGTTTTCCTGCGCTATCAAGCGGACAGTTCTAGTGTGGGCGAATGGCTGGTGCGCGGGACGCGCGGCCATCTCCACGTAACGCGAGGGCGAGAAAACTCGCGAGACCAAAACCAAAACCACAAAATTGAAAAGCACGCACTCACCAAAGCGAAGACAGATGGTTACCACACGCTTTTTTGCTTGTGGTGAAAAAACAGCACCAAATCTTGTGAAAAAAAAGCTCTCTTTAGTCGTCGAAGTTGAGGATTATTCTGGCTTTTGGCCTTGAAAAAGTGGAGCACTGATAAGAACAGATCCCCTAATGCTGTACAGGAAAGTTGTTAGCAGAGGGGCACGGGTTCCCCTCCTTTTGCAAAAAAAAAAAATAATGATAAGGCCCAGCCTATAACATTTTCTAAACACGACACGTCTATTGTATAACCAAATTATAGACCCCATTTTAGTCACTAGCGTGAAAATGTAAACTTTGTAATCGAAAATTAGTGATTTCCTGTTTTTAATACCCCAAATGGCTACTAAAATAAAACTACGCCCATTTCGCGAACATAAATTTCTATTGGCTGATTTGCATCATGTGATGCTTTCATGTACGTATTTTGAGTAGACTTATTGTAAAGGTGCGCTACAACGGCATCTTTACCATATTCACTATCAATTCTTCTATTTTTTTTTATTAACCTCACGTTCTAACGCATTAACGAGATGGCTTTAAGAGCCCTTTGATTTTATCCATCGTTATGCCGTACTGATGAGTTCTAATAAGAACGAAACAGCTGTCTACGGCTACGATCCTACTTATTTTAAGGTCTTAGATTAATACTTTGTTATTAGTTCCGTACTTATTTATTTTTATGTACATAGTTCAATTAGCATATATTGGTTTAGTAGTATACACGACCCCACAAGCTTTTTAGCTTTAATTCTTATCGTGTTAAAATAAAGGTTTTATGTTATGTTATGTTACTGTGTTGGGTTCTATCTCGTGTCATGTTGATGTCTTGCAAAGTTTTTATACGTAGTATCAGCCTTGTTCTTTGTTTGTTTACCCACCGCTATTTTTGGCTGTTTAGATCTTTTACGGATCCTACGTTCACTAGCAGCATTTTCGTTCGCGGTCTTCAGCATACAGTTATTAAAAAGATAAAATGAAGACCTATTATACTTAACTAAACTAACTAACATTAGAGAGATTATACCATGTACGATTTAGGGACCAAAATTTTAAGGATTTTTCGTGTAAGACTGTTACGTGTTACACATAATGAAAATCTAAAACACTGAAAACAGTCTGCTGTCCGTAATAGAAAATGGTTGTGTGGATGAGGCTGTGCGCATGAACGTTGCGTGGCTGCCAATGAAATAGATACAAGCGCACATTATGCCATACGATTCACAATGCAATTTGCGCTAGAACATGTTACTGTGTTTTACAGGGTGTATCAGTGTTACTGATGCACGGTGTTACCCGGTGTAACAGGGTGTTACAGGGTGTTACACAGTGTTACAGGGTGTTACACAGTGTTACAGGGTGTTACACAGTGTTACAGGGTGTTACACAGTCTAACAGGGTATTACAGGGTGTCACACGGTGTTACACGGTGTTACACAGTGTTACACGGTATTACAGGGTGTTACAGGGTGCTACACGGTGTTACACAGTGTTACAGGGTGTTACACAGTGTTACAGGGTGTTACACAGTCTAACAGGGTATTACAGGGTGTCACACGGTGTTACACGGTGTTACACGGTACTATACAGTGTTACAGAGTGTTACACAGTGTTACACGGTGTTACAGGGTGTTACACAGTGTTACACGGTGTAACAGGGTGTTATACGGTGTTACACGGTGTTACTCGGTGTTACAGGGTGTTACAAGGTGTTACACGGTGTAACCGGGTGTTACACGGTGGGTGTTCCAGGGTATTACAAAGTGTTACACGGTGTTACGGGGTGTTACAGGTTGTTACACAGTGTTACACGGTGTAACAGGGTGTTATACGGTGTTACACGGTGTTACTCGGTGTTACAGGGTGTCACAAGGTGTTACACGGTGTAACAGGGTGTTACACGGTGTTACACGGTGTTACAGGGTGTTACACGGTGTTACACGGTGTTGTCTTCTGAAATAAAATCTGCCTGGGTTCGAAATCCTCAGGTCTGGCTTCCTTAGTTCGACTACTGAACTCGCACACAGAGAGGGAGATTACCCAATGAAAACTTTGACATCGAGCATCTCTACGACACTACAATATGCACGTAATGTGGGAGTTCTTCAAACATCGTCTTGTAGACGTGTCCCTGTAACATCCAGCCAAAGATGGATTCCTCGGATCTACCGCCAGTACATTGCTGAGTTGCTGCTCTGAAGAACATTTGAGTCAGAACAAGCAGAACTATGATATGGAAGAATTGTTGTGCCATAACACTGTCTTTTACATGAAACAAGATGCTATAGAAAAATAATAAAATTATTGTAAGTCACATGATAATTTATTAACACTCTATATTATTTTTCTGATGCGTCCGCTAACTATATTTGAATGTTTAATTCCAGTTTTCATTTTTCTTTTCGACAACTAGTAAACATATCTAAAATACTGGAAAGTTTTTCAACAACGGTTGTGAAACCGCAGACCAATAATAGAAAATCAACCAACTAGGACAAGAAGCAAACCCAAGCAGGCTCTAGGCAAAAGACATTCGCTGGTTATAACTTAATCAGTTAATAACCTGACACGGTTGATCTGTGTTAAAATCTTTCTCTTTTATAGTTCTGTCTCATTTTTGTTTGCTTTTTAGTCCATTGGTCAGGCCGTGGTTCATATAAGGTGTGGTTATATTATTGCAATTTGAGCCTTCTTGAGAAATCCTGAATCCTGAAATCGCTTTTAGAACGAGGAATATACATGTACTCCATTTACTTTTCGCGAAACACGCTTTTAGAACGAGGAATATCCATGTACTCCATTTACCTTTCGTGTAACTCGCTTTTAGAACAAGGAATATACATGTACCCCATTGACATTTCGAGTAACTCGCGTTTAGAACTAGGACCTTTCGCGCAACACTCTTTTAGAACGAAAAATATACATGTACTCCATTTACCTTTCGCGCAACACGCTTTTAGAACGAGGAATATACATGTTCTCCATTTACTTTTCGCGAAACACGCTTTTAGAACGAGGAATATACAGGTACTCCATTGACCTTTCGCGCAACACGCTTTTAGAACGAGGTCGTCTCATTTTGTCGATCCGTACGGATCGTACTTTGATTTTTTCGGGTCGTATCGGGTCGACAGTATTGGACATGGATGAAAAGTCTTTAGAAAAAATTTCATTGATTAGTTATTTAACTGGATTAAAGATTGACGCTAATCCTGGGTTAGCTTAATCGTGCTTTGAACAACCCGGTCCAGAGCTACACGAGACGCAATTAAAAAAAATCCTTGGAGCTCTGGGGACGAGAATGGAAGCTAATATACAGAGGGCAAAATTACTGAATGCTGATTGAGAGCAAAATTACTCGCTACTGATTGGTCGAGCATCAAAATTTATCATTCGTGTTTGGTTGAGCGCGTCGTTCTCGTTGCATTCTGTTGTGGGATTGGCGGGATTTTCAAGAAAATTTACAAACCGAGACTGGAGACTGTGTTATAAAAAGGAAGAAGGAAATCGGATGATACCTAAAAAAGGCATTCTATAGATGAATTACAGCATTTTACGCCAAAATGGCCTAATTTTGGTGTCCGCGACCGCTAAATAGAGGGATCCGCTGAATACAGGTTCGATTTACAGTAAATATGGGAAGACAATTTTGGGACTCAAGCTGGCGTCCGCTTCAAAACATAGAATAAGGGGTCTTAATACAGGTTAGACTGTGTAGATAGGGCAGCGCTTAACACGCCCGAAGAAATTCAACGAGAAATATTTAACAGAAGAATCAGAGACTTAGCAAACATGAACGTAACGATAAATGGATCTAGTTGCCCAAGTTTATTTAACGCAACAAAAAAATAAAACAATCGGAAAGACCATTGCATTGCGTTTGACCTTTGTTGCGTAGCTGGTTGGAAATTCTTTCATTGGAATAATTGTTTATAAAAAAACACGAGGAAACCGATAAATTATTTTATCGTGAACATAGCCATGTCCGACCTGGTGTTTTCAATATTCATACATGCTTCCGTGTGCTCTGATAAAGATTTACAGTATGTTGCCCTTATAGGCCACTCCCGAAAAATACCATAATAATCTTTTATGTGCAGGCTCAGCCACACCAGGGTAAAATTATTCAAGTCTCCTTTGTTAGAATGGCACAATGAAATTCAGAGTTCATGTAGGAACGCTAGGATGTAGCATTGTGTGTTCGTATACAAATGTGCACCGTATGCAAATTGCCAAAGCATGTGCAGTTCGTGCTGAAAACAAAAGAAATTGGACTAGGTCTGCTCTTATTTTATCAAAAGAGTAGGGGGGGGGGTGGACTATCTTCAAAGGAAACCCGGTGTCATAAGTATAGGAGACTTGGCAACGACATTCGACTTGTTGAGACAGTCCTTTTTGACGTTGATGTTTCCATGGCAACCTATTACGTCACCAACTGAGCTTTTACTTTCCGTTTGTTAACTGATAGTGTAATGTAATGGCGAAGTGATCGGATCTAATTGCAGGTATTATTTCAACCGACTCAACATCTTCTTGTAAATCGTTACTGATAAGCCAGTAATCTAGGCGTCTCTGTATTAGTGGCGATTTCTGAGGCCAAGTGAATCGCATGTCAATGGGATTACGGATACGCCAGATATCTACCAAATGAGCGCGCGGAAAGTTTTAAAGTTATGGTAAAAAATATTATTGCGTCGACGGAGGAGACGCTTCCTAATCTTGTCGGCTAGGCGGAACGAATCGAGAAAAGTGTCGGTACCAAATCTGCGCCATCTTGAAACGTCACAATAGTATCCAGCATGCTTAGCGCGTCGTCTAGGCGGAACGAATCGAGAAAAGTGTCGGTACCAAATCTGCGCCATCTTGAAACGTCACAATAGTATCTAGCATACTTAGAGCAATGGAAATTTCTGGACTTCATTCAAAACAGATCAAAATAACTACTACAGCTGACACTTTTCGCGTACGTGACCTAGCTTGACCTTGAGATTCGATTGAGATCGCTTGCGCGTGTTACTATAAATTACGTTACAGCACTGAAAGCACTCTTTTTTCGTAGAAGAGAGAAAAATGTGACAACTTTTGGGTTGATTTCACAGTAATCAGCACCGAAGAAGAACCTTTGTCCATTTTCAACTGATTAACATATGCTGACTGCAACTTCTAGACATTGAGATACTGACATGTACCGAGGCGTATGATTTCAGAATCGGGGAAATAACCGGAAATTAAATCGAGACAAATATACTACATGTATTTATATGTCGGAAAAATCTGAGACCTTTCGGAGTACACAGCACGGCAGAATTGAAAGATTTTGCCTGATTCCACGGCGATAGCGTGAATTTGTTTGATGCCGGCAAGACGCTTTTGCCTGCGTGATATATCTCACGACACAGCCCCTTTAAACGGTGGCTGAAACTAAGGTACTACGTAGGTCAAGACGAAGTACCACGGGATAAGGAGACACACTATAATCTATAATTACTACTAGTAATTAGTACAACAACATTTTGCACAATAGTTTATTTAGCAAAGGAACATTTTTACATGGAATTCCGCTCCAAATATAGTTTTATTCTCGGGTTTTACACCTAGCTACCTACCGGTATTATCAGTATTTTTCTTTAGACCTAATCTCTTAAGACTGTCTTGTTAATGTCGTTTGCCACCATTATTATTTAATCAAAGTAGTCAACATGCGATCCGGACGAAAACGTGTTTTCCTTCAATATGCTCATCAGTTTTCTCGCTGACTCGTCCGGTGATAGGATCGTATTCTGAAAACGAAAAAGACATATCAACTATTATCAGTTCATGTTATAGTGACCTGGCACTATAACGCACTTTTACGGTACACAATTTGGTGTCCACCCAACTCCCTCTTGTTAGACTGCAAAACAGTCGGTTTTTTACTTGGGCGGAGCGACCAAGTATTAAAATGCAGTTTGGTCGTCCACAAATGTGCAGTATTGCGCAACTCTGGGGATGGCGGGATTGTTCAAAACTTCACCGCGGTCACACGTCCGAGGCGTTTTTCGTTTTATTTGGTGGGATTCATTTAGAATTAAGTGGAAACGTGGGCAAGGATGTATAAAATGATTAGTTTATGTAACTATCTTTTCATCTTTCCGGCTCAAAATAACGAGCTTCTTTTCGATCGTTGAAAACTGATCAAAACGCTTCGTGCCTGAGCAAAATTGTGTTGGCAAATGGCGCCGACAGTTCTGCGGTTCGTAGTTTTCAAATGCTTAGAACTTTTTTTAGTAAACTTTCAAAACGTTTAGTGAGTTGACAGTGTATTGTCAATATATGAAACTTTTAATAAACAGTGAAAATGATAACCTTAACTTTGAAGTACTTTGGTTAACTTTTGCAAATTTCTCTCGTTTGACCGCGTGGAGTACACCTGTTGTTTGTTGATGCTAGGCGAACGTCACAAAGTGCGAGTTGTGTTTTCTCTGTTGCATCTAACAGTTTCATATTCAATATGCATAAGGAAATTACTCAAGAAGACACTGCGGAAGTATTTGACACTCGCGATTAATTCTACGATACCTTCATGACGGAAATCCGCTAAAACATGTTAAAACGAACATGAAGAAGATATAAATTTAGACGAATACATACATAGCGCTTATTTAATAAGAAGTGAACAGTGGACAGCGAAGGAAGAAATATAAGCGTGGTAGGAATCCCAATTAATTTCACTTCTTTCGATTGTTTGCCTTTCATTAATTTTTATTTCGTGAAGTTGAAAGAACAGAACAGACAACTGAAACTTTGGGTGCAAAAATTCACCGCCGAGAGAAGATGTAAACAATGCCCGCGGTGTCTTGCGAGACGTTTCTTGCGAGTTTTGCTTCCGCTAGTGAATGTTTCTCGGGCGAAAATAACCTTAAAGCGATCACTTTTTCATTTAATTTTCTTTTCTGTGTTTCGGATACAGAGGAATAAAAACTGGATATATTTTCGTGTGTCTGTCTGATTGCGAGATGTTTTATGAAAACAGCTGCGTTATGCGTTACTGGAAAGGTTTCAAATTACTTTCACATTATGCAAATTGCAACATTTTTACCTCAACTAAAAAAACATATTTCAAAGGGCTAAATTTGTTTCTCTCCTCCTAAATTATCACTTCTGTCGTTAACTTTGATTAAATTTATAAGTTTCATTCAAACTTTATTATAATAACGGCGGGAATACTTCCAGCAAAACTTTCAATTGGAAAAGTTGTTTTGACCTCGGGTCCGGACCAGGCAATTACATCATGGCTTCGAAAGGCCACTTTGCGGCTACATTTGCATTCACTTCAAAAGTGTCGGAAACACAGACCAGCTAGTTACAAGATTTAGCTAAAACCAATAACAACCATCGGGAAACTCTGACATACGGCCTTTTTTTCAACGGTAAGTACAAAGTAGGCATCGATTTGTATTTTTCAGTATGTACTCGTCTTGACACAGTGGACACGCTACTTTAATAATTTACGTGCGATCTCGCACGCTTAGTGTACTCTGTCTTCTTGTTTTAGACGGTTAACGCGCTTCTTTGTTAGACTGCTCACACTATCCGAATACTCCCTATCATCAAACCGTGAAATAACGTGCATGCAGATTCCCAAGACAATTCAGTATTCTCCAATATGCCTAATACAACGACGCCCAAGTATACGCTCCCACAGCGTCTTGTTCCTCTTAAAGCCATGCGAGGTTCGAAGCAAGAAGCGCGAAGCGCCGATGCACGCGTGGAGAGGCGCGAACCGCCTATCCGCGCGCGAGCCTCACGCGCCCGACGTATTTTTAGCGTCCCTCCCCAGTCTCACTCCACGTATCCACACTCGCTCCAGATCTTTTCGGTCGCGCATTTTTTACGGAGGACTCGCGCAAAAATACGGACTGTTTTGCAGTCTACCTCATTGTGGACACCCCGTTGTATCGCCAATGCGGACTCCTTGCTCAGTATAACGGACACCCCGTTATATCACACACCTCGCTATAACGGACACCCCGTTATATCGCACACCTCGCTATAACGGACACCCCGTTATATCGTACACCTCGCTATAACGGACACCCCGTTATATCACACACCTTGCTATAACGGACACCCCGTTATATCGCACACCTCGCTATAACGGACACCCCGTTATATCACACACCTCGCTATAACGGACACCCCGTTATATCGTACACCTCGCTATAACGGACACCCCGTTATATCACACACCCTGCTATAACGGACACCCCGTTATATCGCACACCTCGCTATAACGGACACCCCGTTATATCACACACCTCGCTATAACGGACACCCCGTTATATCACACACCTCGCTATAACGGACACCCCGTTATATCACACACCTTGCTATAACGGACAGCCCGTTATATCACACACCTTGCTATAACGGACACCCCGTTATATCGCACACCTCGCTATAACGGACACCCCGTTATATCACACACCTCGCTATAACGGACACCCCGTTATATCGTACACCTTGCTATAACGGACACCCCGTTATATCACACACCTCGCTATAACGGACACCCCGTTATATCGCACACCTCGCTATAACGGACACCCCGTTATATCGCACACCTTGCTATAACGGACACCCCGTTATATCACACACCTCGCTATAACGGACACCCCGTTATATCACACACCTTGCTATAACGGACACCCCGTTATATCACACACCTCGCTATAACGGACACCCTGTTTTTTAATTCAACACATTGATACACTGCCCAAATATGGTAAAAAAGTTATCGATATACGCTATGTCTACATGACGTATATCCAACGATGGAGGTAAATTTCGCATTTTGACAAGAGAATGGAAAAATGACTGACCGGCCTCGATATTTTTTCTTCAAACTGTGCTTTGTTATTAATCTGTTGAATAATAAAACTATTATTGCGCTCAAGCTTGTGTGATATCGCCTAATTAGGCGATATCACGCGCACTTTCGCGCTATAATAGTTAAATATCGCGCACCTCGCTATAACGGACACCCCGTTATATCGCAAACCTCGCTATAACGGACGGGCGGGACGGCCCGTTATATCGCGCAACTCGCTATAACGGACGGGCGAGACAGCCAGTTATATCGCGCACCTCGCTATAACGGACACCCCGTTATTATCGCACACCTGACTATAACAGACGAGCGGAACGGCCCGTTATATCGCGCACCTCGCTCTAACGGACGGGCGGGACAGCCCGTTATACCGCGCACCTCACTATAACGGACACCCCGTTATATCGCACACCTCGTTATAACAGACATCCCGGCAGCCCCCAGTCCTGAAAACTTATTATTCGTCCACGCGGACCTCTTCAGAATAAAATAAAATATTAAACTTTCTACATATATACATGCGAAATGAAATTTACATATGTGAAAAGCATGCTATTCTTATTATAACCCTTATTTCTAGTAGTGTATTGTTCTCGTGGTAAACTTAGCTGATTCCATTCTTCTAAATATATACGTGTACTATGAGAGGAAATTTCGCGTAGAGATAGCAGAAGCACTCAAGTAAATTAAGGCATGGGTCTCCTGCCATTTCACACAAAAAGTGAGGGGATGGTCTATCTTTTGAGTCTTTATCCATAAGAACGAAAAACGTTGGCAGAATAAATAGTTTGCAAATGTGGTCATTTTCGTACGCAGAAAATATGGAAATTAAATCACGTGACTTGCCAGGGCTATTTTTAGCTGAAAAATCTTATACACAAAATGGGAACACTTTTTACTATTTCCTTAAGTCTGCCATCAGCTTTATGATTTTAAGGCCACAAGGTAGATCATTTCTGTGCTTGGCAACATTAAGATTATTTAAAAGAAAGGCAGGAAAAAAGAAATAACTGTTATGGGGGACTGGGCACTAGTACAAAGTACCGTTTATTTTCAAACGTAATGAAATATTCAACAATTGCCAAGCACAGATCTTTTGTTGCTCCTCTTAGGACTTAGCTGGCGGAAGTGAAGTTTATTTACGGTTGTCATAAACTGTTCCCATCTTTGATTATGGTTTTTGTGGCCGTATCAAGTCACGTGACCTAATTTGCATATCTTCTATATGCTAAAATTACTTCATTTGCAAACTCTTCAGTATTCCAAAGTTTTATGTTTTTATGGCTAAAGCCTCCGAAGATAGACCACCCCCTACCTTTTTTGAAAATAACTGTTGACCCATGCCTTAATATACCTGAGCAGGGAGGGAAGGAAGAAGAATGGAATTCGCTAAGTTTACCACGAGAACAATAAACTACTAGAAATAAGGTTTATAATAAGAATAGCATGCTTTTCACATATGAAATTTTATTTCACATGTATATATGTAGAAAGTTTAATATTTTATTTTATTCTGAAGAGATCCGTGTGGACGAAACTAGTAAAGTCTTTCAAAGGTTTTTAAGCAATGCTCCACATAAGAACTACGGTAAACTTCATTGTTCTGCGGCATTGGCTCTTTCCCACATAGAATATCTTTGGTTTCAAGAATAGAGGAGGGGCTGATGGTTCATAATTACTTTCAGTATAAAAGTAAAGAAAATCCATTTGCGTCAAATAAATTTCAGGAAATTTTTGGCTTAACCAATCAGAATAGCAGAAGACAATAGCTAATAATTTTGCTTCTTTGAAAAAGTTCCCCAATTACATGTTGTGCGATTGGGTCTTAGATTGCTTGAAACCTTAAAAAAATAGACAAAATGCACCCAGATTGAGAACCTTAACTTTTTAACGGTTTTTGAGTCTAGGCCAATGAGATCAATAGTTGAAACAATGAAAAAAGTTGAAATTCCATCGTGCATTGCCGTTCAGCACTTCCCTTCTTATGCGGATCATTACTTAATAAGTTTTAATTTTGACAGCGTCGAAAGAGAACAAGAATAGTTGGGGGTCCGCCTAGAATGGGGTCTAGGACTCTTTTGCGGACCTCCTATGGCTATTTCTAGTCTACAATTTTTTTTTTGTAATGTAATTTATTTCTATTTTAGCCATGAATTGTAATAAATAAATAGTTATTCGCAATGAAATTAACGAACTCTTTCCTAGCCTCCACTAACTATATCTGCAATTTATCTATCAGTATATCATTTGCTAATATAGAATGCAAAAAATATAGTGTATGCATTTATATATAATGTATTTCCGAAGAAAACATCAAAGAGAACCATAAGCTGAAGCTTCACTTACTTGTTCTTTGCTGCCGTTGAACATTTCAACAATTTCTTTATTGCCACACGTCAAACGTATTTCCTCGTACATATCTGTTTGCAAAGGTCCAGGAGCGTAGTTAAGCACGCGTACATTAGGCTGAAAGACAGATAAAAACAGACTGATAAATCTCAGTAAGCAAAGCGCGTCATCAACAAGCCGTGCCAATCAATGATTTCTATGGCCAATCACAACAGACGCAGACAATCTTATGAACCAATCACAACTCGTACCAAATACATGTAGCCGGCGCCAAGCGCGGGAAAACGCATGCAGGCAAGTCACGATTGGTTTTGGTTTGGTTGAGAAAGTGGCGCGAGATTTTTTAGCCAATCACAAAGCGTATCAATGCAGCGCTAAATGGTTTTAAAGGCCCACCTTCACCCAAAATGCTGTGCGTGCCATGATCTCTTTCTTTGCTGAATTTCGTGTAACGAAATTCATGCTTGAATGCGTGCAACCAATCAGATCATGAATATGAACAATGGAGCATATTTAAAACAAAAACAAACGGTCATGAAAATAAAGAGGTTACTAAAACGTTTATTGCGCGCATTCCACACAGTGAATTTTTATAAAAATTGACAAATTGGTAGAATTTTCTTTGTTCTCGATCACAAAAAAAGACAACAATTTTTTACATACACAAACCCAAAAAACGTAAAAAACGAAAAGTGAGTAAATTGCCGAAAATTATGTACCGATTTTTTTATGGCTTTGTTAGATTAGACTTACTGAATGTTTCTTCTGTTTCACCAAAAATCGTGAATATTTACTGTGTAAAAACTGAGAAAATCCGTTGAGAGGTTTGCTTGCCTTGAACAACATGCCCAACAACTCAATCATTGGTTGCCATGGTAACGAGACAAGAATGCCAAATTAGATGCAAAAGTATGGCTGAAGAGGTTTCGTTTGAATGGCCACACCATAGGGTTTCGTTCACAGACTCAAAAGTTAGAACAAATGGTACCATGCAAAGGTACTCTTGAAGAGGTTTCATTTGAATGGTCACACCATACTGGAGATTTATCAACAGACTCAAGGGTTAGAACAAATGGTACCACACAAAAGTACTGCTGAAGAGGTTTCATTTGAATGGTCACACCATAGGAGTTCATCAACAGACTCAAAAGTTAGAACAAATGGTGCCATGCAAAAGTACTGCTGAAGAGGTTTCATTTGAATAGTCACACCATAGGATTTCGTCCACAGACTCAAAAGTTAGAACTACACTACATGTCTCCATAATTGACTCTGGGAGTGAAAGGGTTATCATTTATGTTCAGTTTCTGTTTAAAGTGTTCCCATTTAGTACTTTTGTGCTTAATACATTGACACTTAAAAAGAGGGATTTTAATATTTGTTTATTTTTTGATGACCAGTACTGTAAATGGTCTATTAAGTCCCCTGGGGGATTATTTATTAACAAGGGGGGCTTAACAGAAAGGGGAGGCTCATTTAAAACTCTCACTCTCTCTCTCAACTTGACAAGAAAGTACTGAAACTGTCCCATATGAAAATTGGAGTTGAAAATGTTGAAATCAAGAATAAAATGCAATTCTTACCCGACCTATGTGGCTGTGCCTTCTGTGATTTTGTGGGGGGAGGGGGTGGGGGCTTAATAGATGGAGGGGGGGGGGGGGGTGGCTTATTAAAAATCTTGATGCTCATGGGAGGAGTGGAGGCTAATAGAGAGGGTGGCTTAACAGAGTGCTTAAGGTTTTACAAGTTGACAAATTGTTTTATTAATTTGCAAAATAATCATTGGTTTACATGAAGATACCCAGTTTTCTTTTTGGGCTCGCTTAACTTTCTCTTCTCAATAATTGTTTTTTATGCACAAAAAAGAAAGAATTTGACTTGGGGGGAGGGGAGAGCAGTATGACAACATTATTTAAAGTGAATTTTAATTTATTTCTTAATTTCATTTTGTAATTAATTCTCATTATTTAATATACATATATTTTGCAATGCAAGAGTACAAATAATAAAGGTATTTGTTGTTGAATCACCTGTTCTTTAGCCAGTACTTGGCACATCATATCCCGAGCTGCTTTGCCAGTGCAGTATAATGAAAAGTAAGCAAAAGACTCCACTGCCATAAGAGATGACACATTGACCACAGTGCAGCTTGCATCTTTAAATATCCCAAGAAACTTTGATCTAAAACAAAAATTATCAAGCAAAGACTAATAATGTCTCCTACGCAGGCATTATTTGGATCATCATGCAATGATAAAGAAATAAAAAACGCGCCGAGTGCATTATTGAGTTATATAAGCATGCGGGAATTTTTAAGAACACGAGAGACGTGCAGAGAAGCACGAGCCAAAGGTGAGTGCTTCTCGCACTTCTCGAGTGTTCTTAAAAATTCCCAAGTGCTTATATAACTCAACAATGCACGAGGAACAAGTTTTTTTATTTCTTTTATAAAATAAAAAACGGTTAAAATGAACCTTACGTCACGCGCTTGCTTTATCGAATTATAATGAACTAGGTTTAACCAATCATAGCGCACGCATTTCCTTGAGCATTTTATAATACATTATAAATAATGGCTGTGTAGGAGACTTAAGGAGCTGTTTACACATAAAATTTATTTCTCTTCATGCAACTTGTCTTGCAAAAGAATTTTTGGAAGTTGCACGCATGATTTTTATGTGTAACATCCCCACAGCTCGTGTAACTGAATTTTTGTTTTTGTTTTTAAGTTGCATGAAAAGTTGAATCGTTTTCTACTTTCTGCAACAAATCTCAATCTTCAAGTTGCACAACAAAAATAAGTGTAACATGGCTCTTGAAACTTGTTTCACCAAACTCTTTAAGTCAACAAACACAGCCTTGCATTCATGTGACATTTTACTGACGTCACCTGCTATTCTGAGCCTACAGTTTATTTTCGCGAGACCAGTTGGAG
The DNA here is from genome assembly GCA_024195265.1 of Dendrophyllia cribrosa. NCBI lineage: Eukaryota > Metazoa > Cnidaria > Anthozoa > Scleractinia > Dendrophylliidae > Dendrophyllia > Dendrophyllia cribrosa. The sequence goes on along the minus strand of JAJLRJ010000011.1, from coordinate 29,141,968 downwards.
GCAGGGGTGAAGTCACACATGAGCCACAGGTTCCCGCCCACTCACAGGAAGCTTAACCCGGTTTCCAAAGAATGAAGCATCTAGGAATAATACTACATGTACTAAGCTCCCCCTGGATGGAATGCTAGTTTGTCGCAGGGTTACCCCCAGTAGTACCTTGCTGGGACACACCTGTGTTAAGAGAGACAAATTTGAGGAGTAAAGTATGTTTCTTGTCTTTTTCTTTGTATTGGTTTAGTTTTCACCGTACCGTACCACGTACCGTACATGTGCGTACGCATGTGAGCATCAGCGAACATATCGAATCGAATGTGAATGTCAGGATTCTTTAAGGTTGTTTAACTTCGTTAAATAAAGTCTGTTGCGTTACCTGTACTCGTTGAACGTCTGTGCTTATTATCACTGCACCACTGCCAGGGCCTCCACTAATGTAAGTTTGCTACAGTATTGTGAAAAAAATCATGCAAGCGAAATACGCAAATTTTATTCTTTGTTCCCACAAAAGTTTGCTCGAAAGTTGGAGCGCAATTTTGTGGCATTAAGAGCGATTATTTCGCTGAAACAAAGAACGATTAGTTCAGATATTATTTTTGTCACATTTTCGGGAAAAGGCGGAGTTTGGAATTTTGAGGCTCTCTGAGCTACATTAACATACAGTACTTGTCTCATAAGGAAAAATACATGGGCTGCGTCATGTGAAAAGGGCCTGGACGACATATGACACACGATTTCGAGTAATTTGCATTTAAATCAGCTGCTCAAAATGGCAGAAGCTTTGTGGTATGTGCATTCAAGGCACAATTTTTACCGTTTTAATTTTTATTTCCAGACTTTTTTCACTTTCATCATTATATTATTTAGGAATTGAAGTGGGAAAAAAGCTGAAAAGTCAAAATTGAGACAATATGTCATCCAGGCCCTTTTTCTCGTAACGCGGCCCAAATAATATTTCCATCCCTGTCAGTCTAGCAAAAATTAGAGCTGATTGACAATCAAACAATAAACAATAAACACACTTACGTAAGAAACATTGGAGAAGTAAGATTGAGGTTGAAATAATCTTGAAGGGATTCTGCACTTTGTGACAGATCCTTGATACATTTGGAAACATCACCAATTGATCCTGCATTATTCACAAGTATGGCATGAGTGACTTTTGTTAGCTCATCCTTAAAAGACAAAAAGGTCAGGTGAAAATTACACTATTAATACTAACTGAATATTTTAAAATTGTCAATAAAAAAAACTGCAAAAAAAAATATCAATTTGATGCAGAAAAAGGTGGGACAACATTTTAATGGTTGCATGTCATACAGTTTTGAGTTCAATTTGTGATATATTTGTACAAAGCTCAAATTTGAGCTTTTTGAAAAACTCACTTGTGCAAATAAATCACAAATTGAATGAGAAAACCGTATTATTGTACTAAATTAAGCTTTAAGCAGTCAGCCATGCCAGTTATAAGATCTCTAAAAGTGCCAAGGCACTTATACGTAGGCTTTAACCGCAAACCGACCCGCCCAGTATTAGAGAAATCTATTTGGGTGTAATTGATTCTAAGTACTTAGTCCCATTGGCTGACCCGGTCTCATTTATTGCTTTTATTATAAGTGACTCGTTGATTCCAAGATTCAACTAGTGCCCCTACAGCAACAGATATGCAACAGATATGCAATTTTTCACTCATTTCAATCATGTGTAAACTTTTTTAGTTCACCTGAGTGTATTATGTGTTAAAAGATGATTGTAGTAAAACCTTTATATTATTTATTTAATTATGCATGGTAATTTGTTTATTTTCAATAAAAAGCATATATTATAGAGTCTGACCCACCCAGTTTGCATTGCGCGCTTCTCTTATAGTTATGATACAGCTCTATTCCATATTTGGGTAAGCATATCACCTCTTGAACGAGTGAATTTCTCATCTACAATACAGTATGGACTTTTGGGGGTCCTGAAAATGGCGGATTGACCAACGTAGACGCACAATGCAAACTGGGTGGGTCAGATTCTTTAAGTAGGTTTTACAACCTTTTTGTGTGTTGCTGCAGGTAGTGTGTGTTTGAATGTGTAAATGGTTGCATGAAATTTAGAAGAAAAATTCAGTGTAAGTTGTAACTTTGTGTAGTCCCTGTCTCGCTCAACTATAAAATTAACTTTTATGTTCTCGAAAATATTACACGCTGTAGCTTCTGTAAGCTACATTGTACTCTAAAATTCGAGTGAAAATAAAGCTTATGTATGTATGTACATGTATGTATGTAATACCTGAAATTACATGTATAAATTGCAAATAGTGTTTTACTTACTAGTAGTCTGTCTCTAGCAGCAACCTTTATTGTGTATTTAATTTGTTTGCATCATTAACAATACAAAAAAATGTAAATGTAAAATTTTATTTATTCATAGTAATTAAAAATATCAGTATTTACATGTACAATAATGATTACTCTAAGAATTACTATTTTACTAAAGAATATTAATTCTTAGAGTTACATGTATCATTCTTGCAAATACTGATATTTTACTATTGTATAAATAATTAAAGTGTTACATTTATATATCTGGCAACTTTTTCTGAGTGATAGGCGTGAGAATTTTTTCGTGGGAGTGCCAGGATTTCTGAGGGTGACCCGACCAAATCCGAAGACAACCCGATCTATTCCGAAGATGCCAATCAAAGTTGTCCAAAGATGTTCCGAAGAATTCGGAAGTTTCCATGGACCTCAGACCTCCGTTTAATAACATCCAGCTGTAATTGTAATGTTTAGAATGATAAAAACCTACAAAAAAGTGCTATATTTTCATGAACGTAACTATATTTTTAATTGGATCATGCGATCAGTTAAGGCTGATAGCTCAAATCTGTAAGTCAGGCATGAGAAATTGCTCCATAGGCGTGAGCAGGTGTGAGATCAGAGTTTTGGACTCGTACAATGTAGGCGTGAGACTCATCACCTAAGGCATGAGACTTGGCAGGTATACATGCATTTAACATTTTACATTTACGATAACATTACACTTTCTTCTTTTATTAATGTCACTTACCTTACTGAAGGCACTTTTCATTGTTTCATCCAATGTACTTATTTTCCCTAGATTGGCAACAATAATATGAACTGCAACCAAAAAGGCAGAAAAAACAAGTGACATTTTATCAACTTCTACATGACCAAATAAACACCTGCAATTTGCTTACTGTTTGTCGATGATATTGACGAAGTACCTGCAGTTTCTGTTCTTTTTAAAGAATTTTTCATGTTAGGGCTTGTTTTGTCCTCATGACTTAACTTGAACTTAGCCAACTTGAAGTCATAATTTTATAACAAACATAATGCTGCATCCCACATGTATATTCCTACATGTATGAAAGCCCTTTCTAAAACAACATACTAAGAGCTTTAGAATAATAATTATTCTAAAGCTCTCTCACATTGTGATTGGCTGAAAACCATTTAATACACCTTTTGCTGTTCATTTATGCAAAATATACAACTATTTATTTATGCCAATAGTTGAAACAGTTAGGCAAATATACGTTCATTTACACTGAAATGAACTTCATTAACACAAAGGAACATTCAAATACACCATTAAATGCATTTGCATTAACATTCAATAGCATCAACGGACAAACCTGTAGCTGCACTTTTTGACAATCAAAGACAACAAATGTACTCTTAAGCTTGTGTAATTGACAATCATACACCCTATTCCAAAATGGCAGCCATATTATTATATTTTTATCTGTATGTTAATTACCGGTCAGCGGGAAACGGGAATATGTCGACGGCCCCTAAATTATGCTCACAGTACAATGCACGTAAACACGTAAACAGTGTAGCTAGAGATGCGGGGTATTCTGCAATCGCTCTAAAAATCTTAATTCTAACTGTAGTTAAAACTGATTGGCCTGATTTGGATGATATTCACTAAAACCTTACCTTTGGCGGCTGAAGAAGCCTCGATGATTCTATTTCTCGTCTCCTGAAGTCCTTTTTCAGAGCGCGACACGAGAACGAAATGGTTCTCGATTCCCAAGTCAGAAAACTCTCGCGCTAATGCGATAGCTACGGATCTTCCGAAACCACGGCTGGCTCCAGTAATTAAGCAGCAAGTCCGAGAACCTGAGGCAAACATACTTCTGCCTTGCTTACTGCAGAAGTGTAGCAGCTTTCGAAAGCTTCTCTGTGATTGGCTTACATATTTCGCGCGTAATTTATGGGTATCGAGGGTATCGGGAGGATATCATTGGCTAAATCTAATATAACCTTCTTCGTGATTGGCTATTGGGTTTCACACATTACCCTGCAAACGCGTAACGCTTCATGCGAGATGCATGCTTGGGGTGAAAAATAAAAGTTATCCGAAAATGTAAAAAAGAAAACAAACAGGCGTTCCACTGCCGTGACTTAGCAGCCGCGCTCAGTACAAGTTAGTTTCCAGTGTCTCCTCTCTTACTGACTTTTCCAAAATACAAAATTTGCGAGGTCGAAACCCCCGGGGGGTACTCAACAAATTTTTGTACGGGGATGCTCCGCCCCGAGGTCCAAACCCTTACCCTTTCATATACCGTTTTTGACAGAAAAGGTACCCCTTTCATTTACCTTTCATTAAAAATGGTACCCCTTTCATATAGCCTTTACGTGCGTCTGTTTGATATATTTTGAAAGACCCTTTTTATAATACTTAAATGGCAGTTTTCCCTACCTTTTTTATGCTTCAACTCGTTTTTTCGCTACCATTTCCTATTCTTCGTGAAATCCCTACCCTTTCACATACTTCAACTCGTGAAATCCCGACCCTTCCATATACCTCCAGCCTAAAAAAGGTACCCCTTTCGGCGGAGCATCCTCGTATAGCCCATTATAGGGAGTAGCCCCCGGGGGTCGAAACAGCTGTCCACGGTTGCATTTTGGCTTTCAGTTTGGGCTCTATCATGTCGTTGTCGCGTTAAATGTTCTACGTAGTATCAGCCTTGCTCTATACTTTGATTTTATCTCTATTTTTGGCTGACTAAATCTGTTACAGATCCCAGTACACCGGCAGCATTTTCGTCAGGCGGTGCTTTCGTATGTACCAGTATGTACTTACGTTAGCGACCGGGACCACTTTCAACACTCATTATTAGAATTTGTCTATTATTTTCCACCTATGTTAAGCAACCACTCGCCTATATTTCGATGTCACTACAGACGCAGAACTCAAATAAAACGAAAATATTGACCAAATGCAAATATGGCCGTCCAACAATTTTTTGTTTGGACAGGTTCTCAAGAAAAGAAATGCAATTGAATGATGATAAAGATCAGGTGAATATTCTTATTTTAGGAGAAGTTATAGGCAATCAAATTTTGGGAAAAACATGAAAGCGAGGCTAGTCAGGACATAATGTTTTTTCTCATACAAATGTTTAAAATTTCAGTGAGCCATAACTTTGCAACCGTTAAACCAAAAACACTCAAACTTTGCAAGATGATACACTTAGCAGCACTTGTTTACGTGATATCATTAATTTCTCTGAAAACTTGGCCAAACAAAAAATTGCCTGGCGGCCATATTTGCATTCGGTCTATTGTTCCTTGCATTAAAACACGAGGCCCATCACAGCCAGCACGCGAGGCCCATGATACAGCGATCACTCTTGATCCTCATGGTAAATACCGTAAATCCTTTTCAACCCCCGGGGGGCTTATTGATTTCAAGTGTTTTTGAGGGGAGGGGGGGGGGGGGGGGGGGGGGGGGGGGGGGGGGGGGGGGGGGCTTACTACAATTTAGCGAAACACAAGCGGTTCATCATCATCATCATCATCAATCTTTATTTATACACGAAATACACGTATCATATTTACATGGTCTTCCTAGGAGTCGTGTGAATTTACACTAGAGTACATTACCTATAAAACTACTTAACTAAGAAAGATAAAGTACAATGAAAACTACGATCAAGGTTTCTTCAATTTATCAAACTACATTAAACTAAGAATTGAACTATAAAACTTAACTAAATTACACGTAAGAATAGAATGCTATAAAAACTTAAATGATCATTGTTTCATTATAATCTTTCACACATAAAGAGGTTTTAAAATCGTTCAAGTTGGGCCGCTGTCTGATCTCTAAGGGGATCTTGTTCCACAGAACAGATCCCCTGTAGTGTAAGCTACCTTTGGCGTGTTCAGTTCTCGGTCTGGGGATGAAATAATTAAACTCAGAATTTCTAAGATTATGTGTGTGTATATTTGAAATATTGGTAAAATTCCGCCTCAAATACAATGGGGGAAGATTATTATGGATTTTATACATAATTACAGCCAACTGTTTTAGTCTTTGGTTTTCTAACCGTTCCCAGCCAAGTCATCCAACAAATCACTCGAGCGAACTTCATAATTAGAAAGGGTGACAATTCTGGCAGCCCTATTTTGCAGCTTTTGGAGTTTGTCTGATAGACCCTTACCAATATTGTCCCACACAGGACTACAATAATTGAAAAAGGGCATTACAAGTGCATTGTATATATTTATTCTAGTTTCAAATGGTATGATAGTACTAATACGCTTTAAGACTGCAAGACCAGCAGTTATTTTCTTTGAAACATCATTAATATGTGGGCGCCAGGTAAGAAATTCGTCAATGTGAACTCCAAGGGTTTTATGTTTAAATACCCTTTCCAGCGGTTTATTGTTTACTTGTACGGCAAAGTCACTATGTAATTGTGATAATTTGCATTGACTCCCGATAAGCATGTATTTTGTTTTCTTGACATTCAGAGTCAATTTGTTAGCCGTCAGCCATGATTGAATTAACTTCATGTCATGATTCATTTTATATTCAAGGTCATATGGGTCCTCTGCGGATGGGGTTAGGGTAGTATGATTACCGTAATAATGATCATTTTTAGTACAACTACCGGTTATATTTTCTTGACATTCAGAGTCAATTTGTTAGCCGTCAGCCATGATTGAATTAACTTCATGTCATGATTCATTTTATATTCAAGGTCATATGGGTCCTCTGCGGATGGGGTTAGGGTAGTATGATTACCGTAATAATGATCATTTTTAGTACAACTACCGGTTATATTTTCTCGAAAGCTTGCGAGTACTGTGTATATGAATTCGTGCCTGGATTGGAACGGTACAAATGTACCGGTTATAACCGGTTATACAGTCGGCCGTTATATTTTTTAATTGTCTGGGTTGTGAAGTAAAGGGAGGGGGGGGGGGGGGGGGGGGGGGGCCTTAATGAATTTCTTGCTCCAAAAGGGGGGCTTATTTGAGAGGGGGCTTAATTAATAGAGGATTAACGGTAAACGTGATGAACTTAATTAGTGACATTTAGCTTCTTTCTTACCAATCATTTTCTGTTATTCTGTTACAGTGAAACCCCGCCTTACGGTCACCTCGTTATTACGGTCACTTTTTCTTGTCCTGGCGAAACGCCCATACATTTTCTTATAATAAAACCCCGTTAATACGGCCAACGGCCACATTTTGCATGAAATCCCAACCTGTATAATCCTTTATAATTTTACCCCGTTAATACGGTCACTCGAACCAAATACGCATTAATTATTGACCAAACAAAACAAATACTGTACAGTACTTGAGAAACAATACTGTATTTATTCAATAAACGAAAAAAAGCAAGGCTGATTCGACAGTGAAGGAATATAATGAAATTTATATTGGATAAATTACATTATATTCCTTCACTGTCGAATCAGCCTTGCTTTTTATCTCGTTAATGCGCATGCGCATAAACGAGATTTAAGAATCAATACAAAAAGGGACAAAAGTTGTTAACAAAAGTCCATTGTTAACTTTTGTCCGGGGGGGTTACTTCTTTCTTCTTTATAGAAGCTATATTAGGGTATTGAAGATATGGTTGGTTAAACCGGTTAGGATTTCAAGAAGGGCGTCACATACCACCACTAAAATTTTTGAGGAGCACCCCGGACCTATTGTTAATTTCCCTAGGGTATTGGGATGTCAGAACTTGTCATATCTCACATTACGTCACCGCAAAGGTATTAAAGTTCTTATTAAGTTTCGAAATCTCACGTTACCTATCAAGAAATATCAATGTCCCAAATTTTTAACCATTTGTCGTAAAGCCATTAAAGCTGCTTTAGAAGGGTAAAAATAGGTCAAATGCGTTTTCTTAGGAAACGCAGTTTGAGAATTTCACGATGTATTTTTACGAATGGAGACGTTTTAAGGAAGTTAAATGGGACGGGAAAGTTTGTGTTTTACTGATGAGCGATATGGCAGAGCAAAATAGCATGAACTTTGGGTTTGTTCTATTTTGGAATACTGAATCATTGCTATAACGGTTTGATTATGCAATACTATGGGAAAGACGTCATAGTTTTGGTGATTTAGCTACCGTGCACGAGCAAATTTTTGCGGAAGGAAAATTTTGCGGATTGCCCGACTGAATTTGTTTTGCGGGAGGAAATTTTGCGGGTCGAGACAGCAAAAATTTCCGCTGGGAGGATATGTTTGCGGATTTCTGGTCAAGTATAAATAATAACAGGAACTTTTTTAACAGTGAACATATTGCTCTCATAACTCCGAGGCGACCGGCACAACAGTCATCTGTATTCCCGATTCAACTCCAGACACGTCCTCAAAAGAACCAAAGACTTATCATAATACTGATACGTTTTTACAACAACATACAATAATTCACTCACTAGTTTTCTCGTTGTTTATGTTCATATTGGCGCCAGAACAGCAACCATAACTATGGGAACTATAGAAACCTTCGGTCAGGAAGTAAAATTGCAGTTTAATACCGATGCCTTGGATTTTTAAACTGCTACATGTTCATATGATATAAAGACCCCTGTGGTCTGACCTCCCGTAAGTGACCACCTTCTGGCAGAATTTTTTCACAACCCCCACTGATTTTATTCAAACACGACAAAAAGATAGGTAATTTTTTTTTAAGCGCACTGACGATGAATCTGGAACTTTTAAATGCGCGCGCACACGATGCAACACTTGTCCTTTCATTCACGACAACGCGGACAAAACTGATAACAGGACCCAAACGATCTATTGAAATCAGTGATCGCTTTACATGCACCTCCGTATATATGTTATCTACTGCATAACATGTACTTTATGCAAAACTGAGATATACATTGGCGAAACAGGGAGGAGACTAGGCGACCGTTTCCGTGAACATCTTCGAGACGTTGAAAAAACTGGACAAAGACGCATCCCGACCAGTCGCGCGACATTTCAATCTATCCAACCATTCCAAACAACACATGACGATCTGCGACCTTTCCTGACACCAGGGCAACAGAAAGCCGTAAAAACTTAGAACAAAAATTCATCTTTCAAATCGGCACTCTCAATCCACACGGAATCAACGAACGCTTTTCATTCAACTAATTTACATTTGTTTTTTCACGTCACCAAACTTCCACTAATAGCGTAGCTCCACCATTTTCTATATAAAACCACACACAACCCACAATTCCTTTATTCGCTCTGACGGAGGACCCCACGAAGGGCTAGCGCTCGAAACGTCAGCTATTTGAATCTTTTTACGGTGGTCAATTTACGTTATCGACTTAGTCGATAAAATTAAATTCTCGCATTTCAACCCCCCCCCCCCCCCCCCCAACGACGCAGTACCATAGTTTCCCTAGAAACTAATCCCATTCACCTCCTGTAAGCGACTACCTTAAAAAAGAGAAAGTTTTGAAATAATGCGGCAATGAAACTTTGGAAGACGAATGCAAAAGTCCCCTATAATTTAAATTTTATTGCGCGCCCTCGAAATGATTCAATGCACTTGAAATTTACAGAGATAGTGCATTACATGTTAAACTTTAGATCAAAAGATTTTACAACAATTTAATGACTAGTTTTTAAACAAACGCTTCCCTAACAAAAGTGTTACTTTTGTGAGTAAAATAAGCATATTTAAGACATTGCTTTTGATCACACCAACTGAAATCTAGTAAAGCAAACCAGGATGAAACCTTCAAGTAATGTAGTTTTAGGGTATATGAATAATATATGGTAAAAACATTGTTTCATTTGTCTGGAAAACGCTAACATCGACGAATTAACAGAAAGTAATGCGAATTTTTAATTTTTTGATGGAAAATATTCAACCCAATTTTAATTGAAAACGCTCTCATAGAATTTTTTTAAACTTTGCAGTCTACATCTAGACTATAAGCGGCATACAGTCGTTTTAAAAGTTTTGGTCTAGATGTTGAGAAAATAGACCAGTTTCGAATTCGCTATGGTCGCTGAATGAAAGCATTGAAGGCGCATTTTTACAGGGTAAGACTCGACCTGATGTAAAATATTCACAAATTCAGGCGAGAAGATGACCTGTTTAGAGCTCTGTCTTTTGTTTAATTTTCAAATTTCACGCACCTTCTGCCGTTATGCTGCTAGTTGAATATTTTACATCGGGTCGAGTCTAACCCTGTATCAATGTGTCATTGGTGTTTGAATTCAGCGGTAATTTTAAATACGAAAATGGCTTATTACTAATATGCAAAAATCATGACGTCATCAGGTCGTTGTTATGGTAACACCGATGTCAATCAAATCTACTTTTTTGAAAATTTCATTTCATCTCTAGTATATGTGTGAAGCAGCCTGCCTGACCGAGCTCAGACAGTGAAGTATCAGCCGTTCAAAGTTGAAATATTATGTTGCCAAAAAACCCAGTTGAGCCACCTTAAACTGAAGAGAAGGCCGAATCTAAAGGACCGTGTTTTTCTGCTTCGGCATTTAATGCAGTTGATCGTACCTTAATATGTGAATCACGCTAATAGCACGACTCAGTTTGACATTGTAAAATGAAATCTTTGTTGAAGCGAATGAACAAAGAGAATCTATTTAAAGACCCCATCTGAGTTTAGCAAGTTCTGCTTGCCTTTGAACACCATAAATAAGAGATACTTGGCATAATTTGCATGCACCTCATTTGCAAACATATCAGGATGAAAGTCTGAACAAGTGTAAGTAAATGAATGTTTAAATACGTTCATTTTAATTTGATCGTACCATGTTTATGTGAATCACGCTAATAGCACGGCTAATTTAACATTGTAAAAAGAAATCTTTGTTGAAGCGAATAGACAAAGAGAATTTATTTAAGGCATGTTCTGCTTGCTTGCAGACTTTTCACGGCAAGTTCTGCTTGCCTTTGAACTCCATAAATAAGAGAAATACTTGACATAAATTATTTTGTTTGTGCATGCACCTCATTCTGCAAACATATCAGGATCGATCATCCAAATGAAAGTTTAAATAAGTAATAAATGAATGTTTAAACACGTTCACTTTAATTTGATCGTACCATGTTTATGTGAATCACGCTAATAGCACGGCTAATTTAACATGTAAAAAGAAATCTTTGTTGAAGCGAATAGACAGAGAATCTATTTAAGGCAAGTTCTGCTTGCTTGCAAGTTCTGCTTGCCTTTGAACGCCATAAATAAGAGAAATACTTGGCAAAAATTATTTTGTTTGTGCATGCACCTCATTCTGCAAACATATCGGTATCTATCGTCCAAATAAAAGTTTAAATAAGTGTATAAGTAAATGAATGTTTAAATACGTTCATTTTAATTTGATCGTACTTTTAATATGTGAATCACGCTAATAGCACGGCTAATCTAAAAAGAAATCTTTGTTGAAGCGAACAGACAATTTTACCACAATTGCCGGTAATCTCGCAATTTGATTGGTCGATGCGGATGGTAAATGAGCGTGCAGACAACGGTGCTGACTCACGCAATTAAATATCGTGGTAAAGAACAGATTTCCACCGGTTTTCCGATGTGTGATGACGTAAATCGTGGTATATAAGAGCCACGGAAAACCGGTGGAAATTTGCTAAAGAGAATCTATTTAAGGACTCCATTTGAGTTTGGCAAGTTCTGCTTGCTTTAGTGAACACCATAAATAAGAGAAATGCTTGCATAAATGCTTTTATTTGTGCATGCACCTCATTCTGCAAAGAACACAGGATCGATCATCTAATCATTTATTGAAAGTTAATAAGGGTAAGTTCTAAATTAATTGATCGATGTTTTTAAAAATATACTCCAAATATGATCGTTTTGAAGTTTGGAACGCCTTTTTAAACTCGACTTACCGCTCAGTAAATAATACTTTGCAAAACGGATATATTTCAATTCGATCGAAGAAATACAGGCTTTCGATCTCAAAAGTCCTACTACATTATATTCGAATCAAAGAGTCAGCTATCTCAAATTATAACATTACAAATTATTGGCTTCTTTCACAAAATGGTTTCGATTTTCAATTTTTGGTGTAAACCAAGAATTCGCTTCAACAAATATTTCTTTGTACAATGTAAAAAATCAGCCGTGCTATTAGTGTGATTCACTTAAGGTACAATCAAATTAAAATGAATGTATTTAAACATTCATTTACTTACACTTATTTAAACTTTAAACAAGAGAAAGCCGAATTCTAAAGGTTGTTTTTCTGCTTTGGCGGCGACCGCCCCGTGAAAATAGTTAGAGAAATACTTGAAATAAATGATTTTGTTTGTGTATGCACCTCATTCTGCAAAGAACACAGGATCGATCATCTAATTGAAAATGAATTGATCGATGTTTATAAAAATATATTCTTAATTTGATCGTTTTAAAGTTTGGAACGCTTTTTCAAACTCGACTCAGTGCTTAGTAAATAATACTTTTCAGAACGCATATATTTCAATTCGATCGAAGAAATACGGGCTTTCGATCTCAAAAGTCCTACTACATTCGGAAGGATATCAAAGAGTTAGGTATCTCAAATTTATTAACTGTCATGATTAAGTCAAATGTATATATACTCAGGGATTTTAAGAGCATCGTATCACTGTAGTCTATAATGTGTACTACTTAAGTTTTTCGGCTCACGAATGTAAGTGTGTTTCCTGGTACAACAGCTAACTTTATTTGGCGAAATGGCCACAAGACTATCCGGTCACCGTGCCACCAGGGAGTCTGGCCACCAAAGAACTCGCCACCAAGAGCAGGCACCCCAGTCACCTCGCTAACTCAAACCTCCAAAAAAATCGAATATGGCTACGTTTGAGTTATCGGGAGTAGGGAACAAATAACCGAAAATTTAACCTCGTTCCCAGAGACCCTAGGAACGAGTTTGCCGGAAATTAAGCAAATATACTGTAAATGGTGTTTGTTTCAATAAGGAGAGTATTAGGCGCCTTTTAGAGGTTACAAAAATAGTACAACAATGCTCGAATACAGCCGATAATGCTGACTAGGTATGAATTCATAAATTATCCTTTAATCAGGTTTACTGACCAAGAAACGATTTAAACAGAATAAAACAAAGCGAAACGAAGTCAATTAAAGAACACTGTGGCCACTCAGTTTTATTTACTACGTTCTGTTGACAATAGACCAGTTTCGAATTCGCTATGGTCGCTGAATGAAAGCATTGAAGGCGCATTTTTACAGGGTTAGCCTTTATCTGAAGTGATAAATTCACAAATTCAGGCGAGAAGATGACCTGTTTAGAGCTCTGTCTTTTGTTTAATTTTCAAATTTCACGCACCTTCTGCCGGGATTTGTGAATATTTTACATCAGGTCGAGTCTAACCCTATATCAATGTGTCATTGGTGTTTGCATTCAGCGGTAATTTTAAATACGAAAATGGCTTATTCCTATTAACCCTCGGACGTACAAGGGGAGAGGGGGGTGGGGGGTGATTGCCACCCTCTTAAGGTTTTTCTCCGATATTTTCAAGACCATTTCAGATTAGCACATGCCGTTTTTAGTAGCTGTTCATTTATCCTTACGACACATTTTGGTAAAGTTTGGCGACAACCGGTTGCTATGGTAACGAGATATGACGTTATAAGTAACATGTGGTCCAGCCATTTTTTAATAAAAATGCGTGTTTTTCACTTTTTTTTCAGTGAATAAACATATAAAATGCTACCAAAAGCATCAAAATGTTTAATTGTATATTATTTTGCAACTCTAGCAAACAATATTTACAATTTCCATATTTTCCCGATAAATTTGAATTTTTAGTAAAATCCAAGATGGCGGCCGTCTTGGCGGCCATTTTGGATGACGTCACGGACCCCAGCAACGTCACAACCCATAATATTTACTTTATCTTGTAGAGCACATCGCGGGCTATCTATTAGATGTGAAATATTTCCGAAATATTACAACATCGCGAAAACCCAACGGGGGGAGGGATTGCAACAACCCCCCACCCCCCCCCCCCCCCCCCCCCCCCCCCCCCCTCCCCCTTGTACCACGGTGGGGGTATAAGTTTGCGTGTACGTCCGGGGGTTAACAAAAAATGTTGACACAACGGACAATGTTTTGTATACACTAATAAACTCAGTGTTCTGAATTACATCTGTATGTTTTGACGGATGATGTTCGAGTTATCGAGCTGGTATAATTATAAAGAAAATGAGCTGAAGGGAACATAAATCACTTTGAGTTAGGCAGGAGGTTCGAGTTTTCGTGGGTTCGAGTTACAGTTACCGGGATTCAACTGTACAGTGAATCGTTTCATTTGATATGTGCCTGTTTATTTGGTTTGTAAGCGCAATGGATCAAAGTACGAGTACAATGGCTCAGTACCGCATTGGGTCAACAGTTTCAATGACCATCGAATAAAATAAAACGACTCGTTTCATTTGGTTTGTGCCGCCGAGTATCATGACTCAATTCAATTGGTTTGTTTTTCTGTCGACCACAATGGATCGGGTTTGGCTATAACACAGGCGTAGAGTGAGGGTCGGACACCTTTTTGAGACTTATATAACGTAATGTCGACACTTAGAATTTTATTTTCAATACATTTTTAAGTAAAAAAAGAAAATCTAAAATCCCCACTCAGGACTGAACCTGTGACCTCAGCTAGACTTAGGCTTACATAGCCTACCGTACCACTGTACCACCTAGCTTCTCGGGTTGCGTAGTCCTAAATTTAACTATATAAACTGCTACCCCTAACATCAACTGAAAGCTAACCGGTTTCTCCGTTATATAAGTCTCAATAAGGTGTCCGACCCTCCCTCTACGCCCGCGCTATAGTCTTTTCCCAATGGATCGATACGCTGGTGGCGCGGCGTTGCGTCGTCAACGCGTCGCGGCGTTGCAAAATGCTCCTTTAGTAGTAAATATGAGTAAATACGTGTCTGATCAGTCACGCTTTGATAAATCTTACCTACGAAATTAAACGTCAAAGCAAAGGCAGCAAAGAAGTTTCGCACTCAGCAGACTCAGGGCAAAGCCGCGTCCTTTTAAACGCGCTGGGAATGCTGGATACTATTGTGACGTTTCAACATGACGCAGAAATGGTACCGACAAACTTTTTTCTCGATTCGTTCCGCTCGGTACAAATGTCACAGGACACCCAACACCGGATTAGGAAGCGTCTCCTTCGTCGACGCAATAAACGGCCCCACGTGCACTTTGCTTTCTTCCTACCAAACCTCCAGGCACCATAGCATAATGATAACAATGATAGGTGTTTGTAGACAGAGCTGAATACGGCTCGTTACCGCGAAACTTCTAGAATTTAGATTTTATTGTCTTCTTTATCAGTTTTCTACGTTTCGTGTATGTCGCTTTCACTTATTAATTAGTTGTCCTTGTTTGAAGTTTTCATTAGTTCTATTGTTCACTTTGTCTTCAGTGTTATCACGACGTCGTTAAGGTTACGTAATTTGTCAAGTTTTGTGCATAAATTCAGTCCTGAATGTCATCATTTTTATCTTAACGTTTTTAATCGTTAAGTCAGGACACCATTAAAGTGTATATGACAGATATTTTTTTATTTGCTTGATGGAATCTACATGGCGTTCTGATAAGCAAGTCGTAAAAAGTTTTTCGATATCGATTTTTCTTGTCCGTGATTTAGCCGTCTAAAAACGTGAAATTTCACTTCCGGTGGGTTACAAAACCGCGCAAGAAGATTGGAAATAGTCCGCTGTGACGTCAATACAAGAATGCCGGTGTCGCGGTTTCACAGTTCCTCCGCTTTTTGGTGCGTGTTACTACAACCATAGACAACACACCCCAATAGAACCATGTTTCTTCCTCAGGGCGCACCAACAAATGTGACACCGCGACACCGGCATTCTTGTATTGACGTCACAGCTGACTATTTCCAGTCTTTCTTCTTGCGCGGTTTTGTAACACACCGGAAGTGAAATTTCACGTTTTTAGACGACTAAAACACGGAAAAGAAAATCGATATCGAAAAAACTCTTTTCGATTTTCTTATCAGAACGCCATGTAGATTCCATCAAGCAAATAAAAAAATATCTGTCATATACACTTTAAAGTAATGTTTTGTAGTCGCATTCGTACGATTGTAGGGTTCTATGTACGTTTCTTTTTGTATTTGCTTTGTTTTCTGTTTCCCGTACTTTTTTAACTTTGTATTTTTCGTTCACCTTGTACAGTACCGTCGTTGGAGTGGATTTGTAATAAACTAGAGCTCGAGACGCGTGACTTCGGTTACACGGCTGACGATTGGATCTGATGAAGCTTTCCGTTTTGTTGTTGTTTTCGGAAAAAACTTCAGTTTGATTCAGCAGATCAGCTTGATTATCGGACACCATGCTTAAATTGTCGCTGGCACTGTCAAGTTCTTCAGTACTTTCTTCAATAAAACTGTTTTCCTCGACGTTTAAAAGACAAAATCGGTAGAAAAGCTCGCCAGGCCTGTAGCGGCTGGTAGCCATGTTGTTTTGGCGGGATTTTTGGCGGAATATTTAAACTAAAGATAAATGCCCGGATGAACATGACCCCAGCTAGGCTGGTAACCCTACCTTCAGCGTTCACATGGAGAAAACTCACCCAGGCTAAGCGGGTTACCCGGTCCGGCCCGACCGGGCAACCCGCCTCGGTGAGGTACCCCACCTCTCATGTGAACACGATCAAGGAAAAAAAAAAAGATTGTGTGGAGAGGTTGGTTACCCCACCGAGGCGGGATACCTCACCTTCCTGGGGTCTCCCACCGGGGTCCCCACCTCTTAGAGTTCCTCCTCATGACAAAATATTAAATTAAACTCCAGTCAAATTATTTTGCTTTCAACAGCACCTGGTTAAGCTTAGAAGAGCGCCATCATGAATATCAGCTTGTTACAATGGTTCCTATCCTGTGTTTTCCTCCTCAAGTTGGTAGATGGTCAAGAACTCGATGGTATGGTTTTGATATTGAAATTGCATTTTTCTATTTTTTCTTTTCGCTTGTTGACTTATTGAGAGATAAATCACTAGAATAGGCCAAATTCGATAAATTAAAATTCTAACTTGACTCCGAAGCTTATAGACATCAGTTATTCATCCTTCAACCTCAATGTGCTTTCTTTCGTTTTATTCCGCTAAACTTCAGAGCCAAGTAAGTAATTAAATATATCGAAATAGGCTTATTGAAAAAAACTTTCTTTACAATTGCAACAACCGATTAAAAAATAATAACTGTTTATGCCCCATTGCCTTAATAATTAATTTTATTAAACTGCTAGTATTTTTCGTTCGTTGCCTTGGTTGCGCTCTGTTTGCCGGGAAGAGAGAGATGACATTACACCTTTTGGCATATTTTGGCCACACACGTGGCCGTTTATTGTAAGCAATAATTATGACAAAATGACAGAACAATAACTTTAAATGAAACTGTTCCCAGCAAAAGTGAGGGGATACCCACGCATGCACATGTAATGTAAATTACAAGGGAAACTGGGAGGGTAGGAAATCAAGAAATTCCCTTGAATGATGGACGTAGCACAGTACTCAGTTGGATGTTCTAGGCCAAAAAGGACCAAATGAACCATCCGCGCCTTAATATAGTGTGACTAGTAAGGGTATCTCCTTACGACCACCTGACCGGAAGCCGCAGAACAGATTCACTGCTACAGTGCATAAAATCATTTATTTGTTAAATAAATGTCCTTTATGTTGTGTTTGTTTAATTTTTTGGAACACTGACACAAAAATACAGGGATTTATTGCATGGTGACATAGTCTTCTTCTTTTCTCTTTTCCTTATAGCTTAGTTTTATGGACTCCTGGTTATATATATTTTTACTTACTTCTTATATAATACATTATAGTAGGACATTACAGTATAATCAGTGTTAGTGCATTTGTACAGATTCTTTTGCTGTCAATTTCCGCCCACATTTATATCATTTAGTAAGGCGCCAGGCTGTTCCAAAAGCGGAAGATCGAGAAGAACTGAAAAAAGATACAGTCGCCATCTTCATAACCAGAAATCCGATACAAGATGGCTGCCAAAATGGCCGCGAGCATGCGCTGAGCGCGGAAATGCGAATTAAATATGGCTACGAAATATAAAGGAAACAAGTGGGAAATAAAAATATTTTGCATTTTGTGGCATTATCGCTAGAAACTCAATGTTCCCCAGCATCAAAATAGATAGAGTCAAGTTCGAGCCGTATTTCAATCAAAAGAAAAGTGAGAAAAAACTGGTTTTAGACGGTGCCTTTTCATCCCAATGACCTCATATAATATCCACACTTTCCTCGTCATATCCCTTTAAATAGGCCTTACCTTCATGGTTTCTTTAGTCTGCTACGCGGAAACGGTTGCACTGATTCGGTTCCCCATCATCATATTCGAAAGATAAGAAGTTTAGCTCGCAAAACAAACGTTTTTTCGCTCCAAAAACATTCCTTAACACGGTGCCTTTTCAATGTATAAAGTGGCATTTTCCGGAAATGCGAGATGCGAGGAAATGAGGCCATTACTTAGGAAAAAATGCTCCTTCGAGCGGTTTGTTTTCCTTTCACTCCGTCCACCATTTTGTTTTAACACATTACAATTCCCATATATGAAGTATCTAGGTATAACAATAAAAAAAAGAGCCGCTGTACACAAGAATCGGCTAAAATTCGAAAAAAAGCGGGAATTTTGCGGGAAACTATAACTAATATTAGATACCATGTCTGATATTCCCCCCAGAACTTCCATTCAACCTTGGAAAATTTATTCCGTGGATACATCATTGCAATATGCTAGGAATTACTTAGAAGCTATGGTAAAAACCCTTTGAATGATTCTTCCTTCGCCCGTCCGCCATATTGAATACCGAAATTTACGCGCCCGCCGTTCAAGCCGCTGACTGTCTAGGATTTCTGGTAATGTTGGATTTTTCCATGTATCAAAAAAGTGCAAAATTGAATTAAAAGTAAACAAAAGCAATGAAAGCTAAAATTATCTTTAAAATTGGGTAACAGGAGAAAAGTAAAATTGTTTCAGAAAAAATTTTTCGTTTAAAAGTTGGATTAAACATCATTTAAGGTGGCTCCATATTGTTCAGCCCTCTCGTCGATCTTTTGCATGCCATTACAGCTAGCCCGATGGTTTGGCTGAAAATCTCTTACTTGAAACCAGTAAATCTTTTATCAGTCAACAAAGTGGTATCCAAATGACGTCATCATTCGTTGCCATGGCAACGCGAAAACAGGTCAAAAATACGCTATTTCGAACCATTTGAGGCTAATAACTTAAACTACACGGTGAAAGTTTTTGTTTTCGATATATTTTTGCTTAATTGGCAAGAAAAACATTTTAACAATTTTTAAAAAAAATCTGTACATAGAGTTCAGAGCTACCTTAAATTTATGTAAAAATGACATATCTCTGAATCCTATGAACAGATTTTTTTCAAAATTGGTACAAATGTTTGTTATGTTTATAAGACGAAAATATATAAAAATCAAAAAATTTTACCGAGCAGTTTTGAAGTTATTAGCCTCAAAAGTTTGAATATGGGGTCTTTTTGGCCTCTTTTGACGTTGCCATGGTAACAAATTTTGATGTCGTAGCCACCCAAATTTGTTCATTGGTTAAGTGTTTACAAACCTGTACTAAATGTTTTGTCTTAACTTTACTGGTGTAGCTGTGATTGAATATCATAGATGTATCATGATGGGAATGTTTAAACTATTAGGAGCCACTGAAAGTTTCCAAGGTTTGTAGTAAGATAGTCTATAGTATTTATAGCTCAACTGCACTGTTTCCTGTTGTAATCTCTTCAAGAATGTTCCAACTACACGTGGATTAACGATTCCAGCAGAGCGATAACAAATGAAAACCGGACTACTATCCTGTGTGATCGGGATTTGTCGTGGAATGGCTGGTACAGATTCGGTGGACCCGAAGGATATCATATAATGGCTGAGCACTGTATAGAACTAAGTAACTATCGCAGCTGCGCCACGGAGGCGACAGGCTGGCTAAAAGATGGGCATCCCACAGTGGAAGATGGAGCTGTTTTAAAGAAAGTGTGCTACCGTAGTTTATATGAGGCAAGGTTCATAATTGGACATACATGCTGCGATTTATCAAATTTCATTTATGTCCGAAACTGCTCAACCTTCTACGTTTACAATCTTATAAGTCCACCCGGATGTTATCTTCGGTACTGTACAGGTATGGCGCCATTTTCTCTTGCATTCACATATCAGGGGCGGATCCAGGAATTTTAGAAAGAGGGGGCCATGGGCGCGTTAGTGACCATTTAGCGCGGTTGTGCGCACCTTTCTAGAGGGGTCCGGGGGTATGCCCCCCGAAAGATGCAATCTGGAGCATTCTGGGCTCTCAAATTTGGCAAATACCAGGATCCCATACTGAACAAGAAATGTTGAAATATTTAATAAATTTCAGTTGTGGTCGTGGTCAACATGACTTGAATCAACTCGACCTTTTTTCGCAAACGAAATCCAAGTAACCGGAGTGGTATGGGATCTAATTAAACTGGAGTCATATATCTCAAAATACCATACGATAGAAATAAACGTAAAATCTGCAAAGGAACGCAAACGATAATGCTGCTTATGGTATACGTAGAATCTGCAGAAGACCTGAACCAGCCAAAAAATAAACAAACATACAATAAACTGCAGGGCTGATCTGACTACGTAGAAAAAGACTTTGCGAGACACCATCACGACAGACACCGATAAAGTAGGATCGCAACCGTGGACAGCTGTTTCGTTGTTATTGCAACTCATCAGCACGGTGTAGCGAACTAAATTTCGCCAGCAAGAAGCCAGCGCAAATAGAATTCACAATGACCCGTTCACTATATCAGGTTCCGTACTATGTACTCACTTGTCACTCGAATCACGCGCTGCCAGTGCTCAGATCGGCTTTGTCCATCTACATTTTTCTTTGCGATACATCTTTGCGACACTGTGGGCTCTTTGTTCCTCGAAACACGTGATGTGGCAGCGCGTGATTCGAGTGACAAGTGAGTACATAGTACGGAACCTGATATAGATGATATTGTATGGAGGACTGAAAGTAGGACACAACTGCAACACCATTCCTTTAAAGTGCCCCTGCGATCAAATTTTTGATTTTCATTTTTTTACATTTTCGTGTACTATTAGACTTTCTTACTCATCTTGCCAAATTTCAATCCATTACGAACATCGGAAGTCATTTTATTTTAACATTTATTTCCGAGAATTTACGGCCGCAATTAATCAACCTTGGTTGCGAATGGGAGAAAGTGACGTCAAAGACTCAAACATACCTCACGGGTTGAAATTATCATAACAATCAGCATAGAAAATTGCACGAAGAACAAGTCCAAAGTTTTTGTTGCTTTTCGCGTGATTTTCAAAAAATCTAAGTTTGCTAAGTTATATATATATATATATATATATAAGTTTCAGTTAAATGTTCACCGGCGAAGCCAAGATAGTGCTCTACTTTCGGTGAAGGAGCGGGTTATACTAGTAGGTGAACTACTCAGATCTTGAGTGGATGGACGTTTAATACAGAACTGTTTCGTAGGCCACCGAAGAGGTGACCCACTCATCAGTTAAACTCCATTTTACACTGAACCGTTAAGTCTACATCAACAGTATTATTGCGTGGTGAAAGCGGTTTAAATAAGCACGTGATGGAAACGGTTTCAATGGTTGAAATAATATAACGGTTAAAACAATATGCTCGCGTGATGATATGGGCAGCGCGCGCGCTTTCAAAACCTAAGTCACTCTAAGTGCTCGCGCTAAATTTACAAAATTGGATATGCGCTACGTTGAACTGTACCTTAGAATGAACTTCCGCCGGTGCCTACATGTCGAAATTAGCTCAGTGCGCCTGTTTAGCGTTGCCATGTGCGGCCTAGTGATCAGAAAAAACTTTTCAGTGTTACAAAGGTTACAACGTTTAGTAAGGTTCGTGTATGGCTTTGCTTTTGCGACGATCTTCCACGTGATTGTGAATTCTTTGTTGTCATCCTTCAGCTTCCACAGGTGTTTGCTGAGCTCGGTCTCGTTTCTCCTCTTAACGTGCCTGAATGACATCTGGTGGTTTCGGTATCTTGCCTTAAACTGGTTTGCTGTTAGGCCGATGTATGTCTCTTGTGCGTCTTGTATTTTTACCGTGGCTTGATACACGACCTCGCTCACCAGGCATTCCCCATCCAGTGGACATTCTTCTTTTTTCCTACAGTTGCATTTTCTTAGTTGCGTGTGTGTTATAACGTATTTTAAATTCAACAGTTTGAAAATTGTAATATGATGCTTGTAACGGTTTTTAGTCACCCTGAAGAAGAGCACTGAATGTGCTTGAAATATAGGTGTCAGACAAAAATAGTAATGGTTCACGCTTGGCAATTATGACACCTAATTTGGCCATGTTCCAAAATACGTTTTCAGTTTTTACGAGGCAGGTTCGTAATTTTACTCTTTTTACGTTTCTGTTCATTGTATAAAACAAATATATTCCATTTGGCCGTGTGTCTGTTCAGTTATAGATCACAGAAGACGTCAAAATGTGGTAAGAACATCAGTAACACACTCGCCTGCGGCTCGTGTGCCACTTTTTTGTTCTTACCACATTTTGACGTCATCTGTGATCTATAACTGAACAGACACACGGCCAAATGGAATCTATTTGTTAAATATAATATATATATATATATATATATATATATATTAAAATGAGCGATTTCAAACGCAAAGATAAAACAGTACATTACTTCAACAAAGTCCAGTTTGGAAAAAAAAAGAAAGAAAGAACGTCCCCGCCAGCTCGTGCCTGGTTCGAACGCATGGAAGAAAAACTCTGAACCATTGAGCTATTGCGAAATACCTCCTTTGAATATCTCCGGTGGTTAAATTTTATTATTTTAACGAAGAAACTCGTTAAAACGCGTGTCTCTGTTGAAAAATCCATTTGAATTCAGCAGATCGTTTTTAATGTTCCATAAAAGGATTCTAAAAGCAAAACATCAGAGCAGCGCTTTCAAAGTGTCCCCTTTTTGGGCGGTCGACTATTCTCTAAGTGAAAGAAAAGAAACGGCAAAGTGATTCTTACGGCAGAAAAGCAGAAGCAGAAGCAAATAAAATAAAAGTGGAATATACACTATGTTCCTTTGCATTTGCCATGGAATCCTAATGCACTTGTCAGCGGAATCACCAAGAAAAGTTAACAGCTGATGAAGTGAATTTGCAACCGTCTGCGATAACCCGTTCATTGCGCTTGCGCGTATTCACGGGTTAAAAACGCGTTTCAACGTTCAATTATTAAATTTTAAACACAATCACTTATCACTTTCAACGAGATGGCCAGGTTGAAAGAGTATTGTTCTCCTGTACCACTGACTCTTGTTCGAATCAAGGTCGGACCATCCTACCGCCCATAATGTTTTCTTTTTCTTTTCTTCGTTTATTTTTCCGAAAAGGACATCGCGAAAGTCAAGTGCTGTTTTCTTGCATTTGAAGTCGTTGTTCGATTTTCAAAAAATGCTGAACCGTGTTTGTAAAAACAGGAGTCACCGAAAACATAGCAATAATATATTGCACGACATTTATATGCAAATTCTCTGCACTTTGGGTACCAACGATTATATGTTTTAAAACGCCCAAGATTTCGCTTTTAATCTTTAATGTTTGCCACAAACTTAATTTGTAATATCGTTTTATTTCGTACAACAATGATGGCTCCGGCAAAATGAGTTTCTTTTCCCATCGAAGACTAGAGTCGGGTAACTCATAATCCTTTAATATTCCTTTACCTGTAGGACTTTTTTTCTATACATAAAATACCTACGTGGTACCCTTAAGACGTGCTCATTACCTCGTCACCTCTGCATATTTGGTGAAGAATCTTTTATTTAGAGCGTTTCCTATTCAAGAGTTGGCTCACAGGAGCCTTTGATTATTAGAAAAGAGCGTTTATTAGAGAGAAGCTTTCTTATATATAAACCGTCGCATGCTATGCAGGCTACTAAAGGCTCTTTGATAGCCCTAGACCCCGAGCTGTCGCCCTTTTCTCCTCAGTTTCACGCGCGAGAGCGTACGTTTTGTAATTATGCAAATTGCTGTAAAACCGAGAAGGGATTGGGGCCCTCGTTCCTCGCGGCTCGTATGTCACGCCATTCTCGGATCGATCGCGCTCGACTGATTTAAAGAAAAAGAAGAGACTGCTCGCAGTCTATGAGAGCCCAGTAGACGGGTATTTTATTCTTTTCCCTTAATAACAGGTTCGCTCTCACAACGGGAACAAACTTGTCTAAGTTATATTGTTAACTTAAAAACTTCTGATTAAAAATAAAAATTCAATTTACTGTAAGACTTACGTTTATTCTTCCAATAATATTTTGTTTAGATATCGACGATTGTTCTCCAAGCCCCTGTAACTAACAAGAGCGTCAATTACTGTAAAACTTGATTCTTTTAATATTGTATTTGTTTAGACATCGACAATTGTTCTCCAAACCCTTGTGATAATGGCGCAAAATGTTCTGATGGAATAAACGATTACAGTTGTAACTGTACTGATGGGTACGACGGAAAAAATTGTTCCATAAGTAAGTTCACATAAATAACAAAAACGGTTTTAATAATAACTATATACGTAATAGATTAAAAACGAGTGTGAGTTTTTCAAATATGAATCAGACTAATCATGCGAGAACAAACACAAGCACAGGTCTGGAACACCATGAAGCAGAAGACTATATTGAAGCAGCCGCGGGTGAGAACAGTAACAACAGCGAGGTTGTAAAAACGAAAGCTTGTTGAGTTAATGGGAGCAAATAAATCGCACGAACAAAAAACCTATTAGTCTTATATGAATATAAATAGATTTCATTAGGTTTCATGCAACTGTAATTGCCCCTCACTTCCTGAATTTGATGTAAAGTGTTGTACCATACAAATATCTTCAACCCTAACACCTAAGACGTTTTGTAAGTTAATGGTTTCTACCAAATAGTACTACACGAAGATATTATCCTTTTTAAAATAAAATCAGAAATAGTAATCGGTTTCAAATATCAATCAGAATAAAATCATGAGCAAATAACAAAGAAAATTAGCAGCGCCGGAACAAACACAAGCACAGGAACACCATGAACCATGCACAGGATTACCTTGAAGCAGCCGCGGGTGAGAACAGTAACAACAGCGAGGTTGTAACAACGAAAGCTTGTTTGGTTAATGGGAGCAAATAAATCGATGAATTTCTCGTGAAACCGGCCCTGTTAATCGGACCATAACTAAGTTTTTGACTCGTCTGTCGTTGTGTTCTTGTTGTCTATGATTTCCATAGCTAATAAACATGCCTCGATTCGAGCGAACGGGCTAAAGGCCTTTTATCTAGTTATTGCCCTTAATTAAACGTTTTTGTATTCCTTATAACAATGACTTGTTAGTATGAATTTGTGTGAAACTACTCTTTGAGAATATTACATTGCTTTTTATTGTGGTAAAACATTCTATCAATATTTTGTTTGTTTAGACATCGACGAGTGTTCTCCAAATCCTTGTGAGAATGGCGCAACTTGTACTGATGGCTTAAACGACTACAATTGTAACTGTGTTGATGGATACGACGGAAAAAATTGTTCCATAAGTAAGTTCACTGTTCTATGTCGCATCAGAATAAAAAACCGGTTTAAAAAATAACTATACATACGAGCAATAAAGCGTTCTTGTACAAATCACATACCTAAAAGGCCTTTTACTATTATCTAGTTATTGCCCTTGTTTTTGCATTACTTAGAGCAACAACAACAACAACAACAAAACCTTTATTATAGTGTCTAAAAGTATTTAGCTTAATAGCTCTGAATTGGGGACACTATAATAAAAATACTTAAAAGATAAAAAGAAAAACTCAAATATATACATAGGTAAAATACTTTTAAAAAAGCTAATAAATATATACATGTTATACATGTATATGTTGTAGTTCAAATTTATCCTTGGTTCAATTTTTATTTTCCTTTGTTTAAAGCTCATTATCATACATTACCAAAGCCAAAAACAAAGGAAAACAAAATTTGAACCAAGGATAAATTTGAACTACAACATATATATACATGTTATTCATTTGTGTGGAAATCGCATTGCTTTTTATTGTTAAACACCCTATCAATATTTTGTTTGTTTAGACATCGATGAGTGCTCTCCAAATCCTTGTGAGAATAGCGCGACTTGTACTGATGGCCTAAATGATTACAGTTGTAACTGTGTTGATGGATACGACGGAAAAAATTGTTCCACAAGTAAGTTCACTGTTCCATGACGCATAAATAAAAGAACGGTTCTAAAAATAACAATACACACGAGTAATGAAGAGTTCTTGTACATACCAAATACACATTAATTCACAGAGTGTCGTTACTATACGGTAGTGATCATGCAAAGCATAATAAGTGGGCTCGACATGTAGCAACACAGTAGTAGTAAACCCTCGTCGGGTTTCAAATATGAATCAGACTAAAATCATGAGGAAATAACAAAGAATTTTAGCATGCAGCGAACAAACACAAGCACAGGAATCGAACACTATGAAGCACAGGAATACCTTGAAGCAGCCGTGGGTGAGAACAGTCACAACAGCGAGGTTGTAAAAACGAAAGCTTGTTTACAATAGTTAATGGGAGCAAATAAATCGATGGATTTCTCGTGAAACCGGCCCTGTTAATTGGACCATAACTAAGTTTTTGACTCGTCTGTCGTTGTTCTTGTTGTCTATATTTTCCATAGCTAATAAACATGCCTCGATTCGAGCGAACGGGCTAAAGGCCTTTTATCTAGTTGTTGCCCTGAATTAAGCGTTTTTGCATTCCTTAGAACAATGACTTGTTAGTCATTTGTGTGGAAACTACTCTTTGAGAATTGCATTGCTTTTTATTGTTAAACACCCTATCAATCTTTTGCTTGTTTAGACATCGATGAGTGCTCTCCAAATCCTTGTGAGAATGGCGCAACTTGTACTGATGGCCTAAATGATTACAGTTGTAACTGTGTTGATGGATACGACGGAAAAAATTGTTCCATAAGTAAGTTCACTGTTCCATGACGCATAAATAAAAAAACGGTTTTAGAAATAACTATACACACGAGTAATAAAGCTTTCTTGTACATACCACATACACATTAATTCACAGAGGGTCAACCACAGTTAAACACAACAAATCCATGCTTTAAATCATATCCGAAATAGTAAACAAAATACCTATCAGAAGTTCACTACCAAACCGTCGGTCATGAATAGCATGCCACGAACGAAAAACCTGTTAGTCTTATATGAACATAAATAGCTTTTATTAGGTTTCATGCAACTGTAATTGTCTCCTAGTTCCTGAATTTGGTGAAAAGTGTTGTACCATACAAATATCTTCAATCCTAACACCTACAATCTCAGCCATTAATCGTTGGAACACTTGACATTTTTTAATCCTGCATCCCTTTCCCCTGTCCAAAGTTGCGAATAAGCAGCGATTTTCAACCCCAACTCAAAATACGAACGGTTTTCAACTTTGAGAAAGGGTGGGGGAGATACTTTTTTGCATGTGTTCCAACATTATTGTCTGAGGTTGTAAGTCGTTTTATAAGTAATGGTTTCTACCAAGGTACTACACAAAGATATTATCTTTTTTAAAATAAAATCAGAACGAAGTGAATTTGTGAATCAAAATTCATTTTATTGAAAGACAAACGTTTATTCTACCAATAACATTTTGTCTAGATATCGACGATTGTTCTCAAAGCCAATGTAACTCACAATATTGTAAATTACTGTAAAACTTGATTATATTAATATTGTATTGTATTGTATTGTGTATTGTTTTTGTCTAGACATCGACGACTGTTCTTCAAATCCTTGTGACAATGGCGCAACTTGTACAGATGGAGTAAACGATTACAGTTGTAACTGTGTTGGTGGATACGACGGAAAAAATTGTTCAATAAGTATGTAATAAGTAAATAGTACTAAACGAAGATGATCCCTTTTAAAATAAAATCAGACAGAGGTGAATTTGTGAATCAAAATTCATTTATTCCAAGACAACTGTTTATTCTACCAATAATATTTTGTCTAGATATCGACGATTGTTCTCCAAGCCCCTGTAACTCACAATATCGTAAATTACTGTAATACTTGATTATAATTAATATTGTATTTGTTTAGACATCGACGAGTGTTCTCCAAATCCTTGTGACAATGGCGCAACTTGTATTGATGGAGTACATGATTACAGTTGTAACTGTGTTGATGGATACGACGGAAAAAATTGTTCCATAAGTAAGTTCACAGTTCTATGTCGCATAAATAAAAAAAACGGTTTTAGAAATAACCATCGGACAAGTAATAAAGCGTTCTTGTACTTACCACATCAATAACACATTAATTTACAGAGGGTCGTTACTATACCAGGGGCGTAGCTACCTGTACGCACGTACGCATGTGCGTACCTGAAAAAGTCGGAAAAAAAAAAAGAGAAAAATTTGGGACTTGAGGGTGGGGGGAGGAGGTAGGGGGAGTGTTTCAAAATTGAATGTGCGTACCTCTGAAAAAATCCTGGCTACGCCCCTGTATACGGTAGTAATCATGCAAAGCATAATACGTTCGCTCGACATGGAGCAACGCAGAAGTAGTACACCCTCGGGTTTCAAATATGAATCAGATTAAAACCGTGAGCAAATAACAACGCATGAGTAAAGGACCCACAATTTTTTTGGGTTCGATTAATCATTGATTACTCATTAAGTATTGGCAATACTCAATGATTAATCAATTGATTACCCATTGATTACCCATTGATTACTCATTGATGTCATTGATCATTGATTAGTTATGCCTGGAAATATCTTCAACCCTAACACCTATAAGTCGTTTTGTAAGTTAATGGTTTCTACCAAGGTACTACACAAAGATATTATCCTTTTTATAATAAAATCAGAAAGAAGTGAATTTGTGAATCAAAATTCATTTTATTGAAAGACAAACGTTTATTCTACCAATAATATTTTGTCTAGATATCGACGATTGTTCTCAAAGCCAATGTAACTCACAATATTGTAAATTACTGTAAAACTTGATTATATTAATATTGTATTGTATTGTATTGTGTATTGTATTTGTCTAGACATCGACGACTGTTCTTCAAATCCTTGTGACAATGGCGCAACTTGTACAGATGGAGTAAACGATTACAGTTGTAACTGTGTTGGTGGATACGACGGAAAAAATTGTTCAATAAGTATGTTATAAGTAAATAGTACTACACGAAGATGATCCCTTTTAAAATAAAATCAGAAAGAGGTGAATTTGTGAATCAAAATTCATTTATTCCAAGACAAACGTTTATTCTACCAATAATATTTTGTCTAGATATCGACGATTGTTCTCCAAGCCCCTGTAACTCACAATATCGTAAATTACTGTAATACTTGATTATAATTAATATTGTATTTGTTTAGACATCGACGAGTGTTCTCCAAATCCTTGTGACAATGGCGCAACTTGTATTGATGGAGTACATGATCACAATTGTAACTGTGTTGATGGATACGACGGAAAAAATTGTTCCATAAGTAAGTTCACAGTTCTATGTTGCATAAATAAAAAAAAGGTTTTAAAAATAACTATACACACGAGTAACATAGCGTTCTTGTACTTACCACATCAGTGCACATTAATTCACAGAGGGTCGTTACTATACGGTAGTAATCATGCAAAGCATAATAAGTGCGCTCGATATGTAGCGACACAGTAGTAGTACACCCTCGGGTTTCAAACATGAATCAGATTAAAACCATGAGCAAATAACAACGAATTTTAGCAGCGAATACATAGGAACACCATGAAGCACAGGAATACCTTGAAGCAGCCGCGGGTGAGAACAGGAACAACAGCGAGGTTGTAAAAATCGAAAGCTTGTTTAGTTAATGGGAGCAAATAAATCGAACGAACGAAAAACCTATTAGTCTTATATGAATATAAATAGATTTTATTAGTTTTTATGCAACTGTAATTGTCCCCCAGTTCCTGAATTCGATGAAAAGAGCTGTAGCGCAAATTACTGTAAAACATTCTCTTAATATTTTATTTGTAGACATCGACGAGTGTTTTCCAAACCCTTGCGACAATGGCGCAAATTGTACCGATGGAATCAATCGGTACAGTTGTGAATGCGCTCCTGGATATGACGGAAAGAATTGTTCCATAAGTAAGTTTGCATGCACGGGTCAACCACAGTTAAACACAAGAAATGTCAGAAATCCTTGTCAGTCAAGATACCTGTCAGCAGAATTTGACTAACAATCGTCACAAACGAAAAACGTATGAGTATTTTATGCACATAAATAGCTGTTTTTTAGATTTCATGCAACTGCAATTGTCTCTCGGTTCCTGAATTTGATGAAAAGAGTTCTACCAACATCTTTCTAATGCCTCAATCGTTTTTTTAAGTTAATGTTTTCCGAATTATGTGACACAAAGCTATTTGTATTAAAATTAAGTCCTCGTCGAGCTATTACGAGCAACTTTCTCTCGGTCTGACAAAAAACCCGGCCATATATTTTTCCCAAAAATTACGAACAGTTTTGTCATTCTTGACGACATCAAAATTAATATACTTTACGGATTAAGTATCCTGAAGATGAGAGGCATCTGTATTCACAGGCTATGGGGTATTCAGGTACTTCAAACAAAGATTACTTGACCTCACACTTTTTCATTTCATAACACGAATGTTTAGGAAAACATTCCTATATTTATTTATAATTTCCTTCATAACATTAGATGTTGACGATTGTTCTCCAAACCCCTGTGAAAACGGAGGAAGTTGTTCTGATAGAATCGATGATTACAGCTGTAATTGCACCGCTGGTTTTGAGGGAAAGAATTGTTCCAAAAGTAAGTCAGCTTCATTTAACCTAGTCTCCCTGTGGAGGGGGGGGGTACTCCTTTACGTGACCCATACGGGTCAGGTACTTCAAACAAAGATTACTTGACCTCACTCTTTTTCCTCTTTTCATAATACGACTGTTTAAGGAAAACATTCCTATATTTATTTATAATTTCCTTCATAACATTAGATGTTGATGATTGTTCTCCAAACCCCTGTGAAAACGGAGGAAGTTGTTCTGATAGAATCGATGATTACAGCTGTAATTGCACCGCTGGTTTTGAGGGAAAGAATTGTTCCAAAAGTAAGTCAGCTTTATTTAACCTGGTCTCCCTATGGAGGGGGGGGGGGGGGGGGGGGGGGGGGGGTACTCCTTTATGTGACCCATACGGGTCTTTTTGCCGTTAACAGGGTATATATTTTTTCTCGAGTCTGTGCGCTAAACGGGTTCTGAATCCGCTGTTACAGGGTGAACAGTTAGTAACACTTCAAGGTTTTAAAGATTTCATCCGAGGCCTCAAATGTTGATTTCCACTAAATCGTAAGGTTCTTGCGATTCCCATTCTGCTTACGATTCCGCTTACGTCGCTAACGTCGCTAGTGGAAACCAAGCTTAAACGGTCACAACGGACTCAAAAGTTAGAAATACTTTACATGTCTCCATGATTGACTCTGGGAGTGGAGAGGTTAACCTACCAGTCGCTATCCCATTTAGTGTTTTAAAACTAGGGTCAAAATATGTTGTAGTTCAATTTTATCCTTGGTTCAATTTTGATTTTCCTTTGTTTGATGTTCATTATCATATATTAACATAGAAAAGAACAATGGAAAATCAAAATTGAACCAAGGAGAAAATTGAACTACAACATATACAACCCCTACCCTCTCCTCCTGTAACTAGTTGACGCGAAATCTTGTGCTCTCTGGTCTCCAGTACCACAACGTACGGCTTTTGAGACTGGGCTTGCTTGTCGGGATCTGATACGTATTGATGACTCAAGCTCATGGCTAATGACTGGTACCAGATTAATTCTAATTGTGTCGTTTTTTATGTACTTTACAGCTATAGCGGAATCTGGTAAAGATGAACGTGGTGGAAAAGACGAGCAAGGTAATATAAGTTTTACTCGTTTGTTTCTTTGAGCTTGAAGGGTTCCGTGCCCGGTAGATTCCAATTTACTTAGCATAGAGAGACAGGGTTTTTCTTACTTCTTCTCGGTTACGGATGCCTAACTATTGACAGGCAGGGCGCGCTTCTTAAATCTGTATTAGGCTAATTTCACTAGTGACCGTGACGGAGTCGGAGTCGCAGTCGGAGTCGTAGTTGCATTCGGAGTCGGGGTCGGAGTCGGAGTCGGAGTCAAAGTCGCATTCGGAGTTAAAGTCGGAGTCGTAGTTGCAGTCGGAGTCGGAGTCGGAGTCGGAGTCGGAGTCGGAGTCGGAGGCTCCTCTCTCCGATTTCTTTTCACCCAATATCCCCTTAAAGTAGCCTGTTGACAGACTAATATAACAGTGAACTTTCTACAGTTGACAGCGGGTTCGCTCCTTGTAAGGGTGTCAAGAAGCAACCCTCAGATCCCACCAAAACACTCGAGGAGTAAACCCCCTCCCCCCTCCCCCTGACAACTTCCAATGCATGACGAGGGAGAATCCTTTATTGGTGGTATCAAAAGCTCTAATATTATACTTGTGTCATATTCTATAGGTGAAAACAAGCGAACCCTGATCATCACATTGATTGCAGTTGCCCTCGGCTTACTGTCACTGGCTTGCATCTTGTTGTTAGCCATAGCTATTTACATTTGCTGTATGCGTAAGTAGACACACAGTATCACAAACAGGACCAAGGAAAAGTACTGCTCGGTCGGCTTTCATTTGAATGGTCCGCATACTCAATAGTTAGAACCACCTTGTATAGCATAATATGAAGCACGACAGGAAAGAACTGTCCAATAGTTGAGGTCCTTTTAGTGTTTAATAACGGTAATAGGACTCCCTGAGCTTCCCTGGGAGGGACTCCCATATAAAAATGACGGAGGTGCTCGTCGGAAATTTTCGAAAAACACCCTAAAAGGTACCAGAATCTCGTTTGATGTGCATGGCTCAAATATATTTTTACCCCTAAGAGGTACCAATTTTATACAACACAACACATATTCTGTCTTTTTTTTCTTTTGACTCAGTGCTCTAAAAGGTACCGCGATAATCTTAACCGTGATCATTTTAGTTTTCAGCACCGTAAGTGTACCAATCTACTAATTTTGACGCCTGTAAGGTACGATGAGCCCCCCCCCCCCCCCCCCCCCCGTCGTTTTCGTATCGGAGTATCCCCCCCGGATAGGATTAATTGGAGTCCAATTTGGTCTGTAATCATACTATAATCTTTGTACGCCTCATGACCTATTTGTTAATAGGGAGTTTAAGATAACACGACGGTGACGGTAGCGAAAACATCTTTTATAAAGTGAATTCGCGTTCTTTTTAAACTTCATCGCGATTATTCCAACTCGCTAAATTTGTCAATTGTAGGCGAATTCTTCCGCAGTCGGATTCATGAGGACCAGTTCCAAGTTAAAAGCAAAGAAAAATTCGTCGTCGTGCATGTGTTTACGCCCTCCATAAAACGTAAAATTAGAACATTTCACGTGGTAGTCATGCAGGGACGGCAAGGAAATGTACCAAAATGCAGAGTTGTTGTTTTGCTTACTAAACATACGGCTTTTTTAACGTTCTCGTTGCCGTCGCCGTCGTCGTTTCGTAAGCTCCCAAATGTCTATTTTGCTACATTGACTGGTTGGCAATGTGGAGTCTTCATTTTTCCTGGACGATTGTTTTATAGTCATGTCATTGCTGGCAAAGCAAACAACTTCCTTGTACGCCATTGCTTTTATCTATTAGTACTTCTGTCTTATGCGCAGGCGCAAGGTTTTTATCTCATCAATTATATATTTTTTAGTAACGTTAAAAGTCCAGGCATAACTTAGACTAGCCAGAGTGTGAGTAGAACTTGTTTTGTAAAGTTGGAGTTTAAGACTCAGTTATGAAATAAATTATACTGAAGTACACCCAATATATATTGTATATTTTTTTTACTATAACTGTTAAATGTCCCGTGCGCTCATTGGCCGAGAGTTATTGTTTAGAGTAGTTTTCAAATGAGTGTCGTAAAACCAAAACCAAAGTAATTACTCTGACCAATCACAGCAGTCGTAAACAATCCAATGAACCAATCAGAGCTCGAAGCAAGTACATGTCCGCGGCACCAAGCGCGGGAAAACACGTGCGAGCAAGTCACGATTGGTTTTGGTTTTACTTCTGATTGGTCGAGAAAGTGGCGCGAGATTTTTTAGCCAATCACAAAGCGTAGCAATAAAAAACCAAAGCAATTGTCTAATTACTTTTGACACTCAATTGAAAACTGCTCTGTAAGAGTGCAAATCGTGATTTGACGTAATTGATCACGCTATCCGCATTTAGCGTGCGGGAAATCAAATGATTTTGGCTTCAAGAAGAAATTCAGCCAGTTTGGTTTGAAAGATAGCTGCTTTCTCTGCCCATTTTCGGCAAATTGTCGTCGTTTCTAATCAAATATTACATTTGCCATTGGTAAAAAATCTACCCTAGTCAAAGGTCAAACATTTTGAGCAGAACTTGCGACGGTTGTTGACTCGAAGACTTCGGTGACCTGGCAAATGTATTCAAGTCGAATCAGGACGCAAAACGCTGCTGCTTTATTCAGCAAACTTTCGTCACTGCCACAGAAGAAAGTGAAAGTGATCCCGTGTTTTAAATAAAGATGATGATGATGATGATGATGATGATGATGATGATGGTGGTGATGGTGGTGGTGGTGGCGGTGGTGATGGTGGTGGTGGTGGTGGTGGTGGTGGTGGTGGTGGTGGTGGTGATGATGATGATGATGATGATGATGAGAAGAAAATACGCTCATTATGAAGTGAAAAAAAGGTAAATAAACGAATGCCTAATGAAAGTTTACTTCATATTCTTGTCTGTGAAATCAAGTTTCCGTGATGATCAAAGTTTCAATACGCTCGATGTTTTAAAGTTCATTTCTCTGGATTTTAAGACCAAATTGAACGTGATGGTTCCGAGTAAAATGTTTTTGTTATGATAAAAAGCAATAAAATTTTAGTTCGCCATTTTATGTCCTCTTATAAATAATGCGTGACGTCATAGCATGGTCAAAACAGAGTGACGAATTACGAGCGAATCGAGTAATTCCGAAACTTAAATATCTTCATTGTCATGGAGCAACCAGGGGCGAGCAATGGTTCTCAGAATACAAACACACGAAAGACAAAAAAGCTCTTGTATATACTAAAAATTATCAAGTCACTCGTACGATATTTCGCGATATACCACTCTAAACCATTACATAACTGGTATTTATTACACGACGCAAGGTTTGACTATCGGGTAACTATCAAAATGACTATCATATCACGTGCGTCTCATGGCGGCTTTACATACATTTATGAGAATGAGATTAGGAAGGCGCCTCATCAGGCAGCCGCTATCGGTCTCTCACCCCACCCATGAACTGTGAGCTGGGTGGTCACAACCAGGTTCTTTAACGTTCCTATTGAAGATGGAATATAGCAAAGCCGACACCTTTATTTTCAGTTATTTTAAGACTGGGGGTTGCTCCGGCCAGGATTCGAGCTCGCGACCAACCGCTTTGCAGACCGACGCTTGAACCAACCAGGCTATGCGAGTAAAAACGTCAACAGAGTTCTGTGAAAAAGGTAAACTGGTATGCAGTTTCGAAAATAACTACCAATCGCGAAAATAGCCCGCCTTTATGTTATAAACTGTTTCTTTGTTCTATCGCCGTGCGCGTGGATCGAGCTTTTTTGCGAATGAACTGAAATGAAGGTGGCGTTTTGCGCCTTTCACGTGACGTTCTACGTTTCAACAGCCCCAAAAGGTGAGGTAGGAAAGTAACGCCCTGGGGCATTTTCACGCCGAGGAATTTTGCTGTTTTATTTCCCGGCACAGAAGCCACGCAGCTCTTTAGAACCCCTAATTTCATTGGATCAGGGTATCACGCAGCTGTATTGTTTTCAGGACTAGGGTCCATTGTTTTGTCGTTCGTTCTATTGTTTTCTCAGCCAATCAGAGAAGAACTTGTAAGAGCTGCATGAAACTCGCTTTTCTGTCTGAAAATTCCCGGTACAATTGTGTCGAGTATTAAGAGACAAACTATAACTACAAGGGAGCACACCACACCATCCCCAACCTCGTTCCCAGGGTCCTTCTTTTCGACCAAAATCGAAGCCTGCCTTTTATTAGTCTCCTACGCAGCCGTTATTACGGCTCGTCACGCAACGCTCCTCAGCGCTGCGTGACGAAATAATAACGGCTAGGAGACTAGCCTTTTATACGAGATTAGAAAGCGTCCTTCTTTCGTCGAACGCAATTAAAGGATTATTTATTGACCGACTAAACAGAAGGTGGACCAACCCGCTATGACTGGAAGAGCTTCAAACATTGCCTCTGTAATGAAACTCTATGATCAGGGCTAAGGCTGGTGCTCCTGTGTTTCGTGAGTTCGGCTCCTGAAAAAAAATTAGTTTCACCTTTCCTTTACGCAATAAAATATCCTGCGTAGTTGGCAGGATTTTTCAATAAGAACAAACTCTAAACGCATTTTATAGTTCCCTTGCCTACCAAACAACGCTTGCACTGCAGACTACCAGTTACACAGGCTACCCAATATCCATCTATGAACAACAAATTAATTAGAGGCAGGAACCGATCGGCTCCTGATATTAAAGGGGAGCTATTAGTTGTGGTGCTAGCGCTACATCGGTGAGGGAGTGACATATGAAATTTTTTTTTAGCAACGGAGTTGTTGTGGTGTGGGTATAGACTGCAAAACAGTCGGGTTTTTTTCGCTGGCTCGCTCGCAAAGGTGCGAAGCGCCAAAAGCGTCTGAAGCGTGGATACCCGCGCGCGAAGCACGCGAGCCTCACACTCGTTCCAAACCTTTCGTTCAAAGACCGCGCGCATTCGTATGACCAACGCAAAAAATACGACTGTTTTGCAGTCTAGTGTGGGTATTGTTCAGTGTCCTTTGAAGCTTTTGTTTTACGTCATTTTGTGATCACACCATCCGCAACACCAAGAAACTACCAATCTATCTCAAAAAGTCACGATTTCCCCACCCTACCCCTCTATAAATAAGACCTACACAAAAGCACAAACAAGCTATTTAATAGCCCAATTTCGATATATTAAAATTCAACTTGAAACAAAAGACATCACTACGAGGCTTAGGGGAATAATAGTAGGGATTTATATGGTTTATTCCCCTAAGCCTCGTAGTGATGTCTTTTGGTTTAAGTTGAATTTTAATATATCGAAATTGGGCTATTTATAGACCTATTTTCGAGCTGTTACGGTTCGCGTTCATACAAATATTAAAACGGTTCAATGCTTTGATTCAGTTATATTTTCCAACAAAACTTCATAATGCTCTAGTTCAGTGAGCTGAAATTTTCCATTACACATCCGTATCGACTTATGTTGTAATGAGTTATCTTCAAACACCTGCGGACAACCTGCTAACGCCGCAAGACGGGGGCGTGTTGGAATTGATATATGAGGGAGGTTGTATTTTCAAGTCTTGTTTCTTCTGCTGCTATATATAACAACGTGACATGTCCTTCTGAATAAACCTTTTGATTCAGCCAAATCCTTCAATTCCGCTTCCAACTTTGCCGACATCAGTAAAATTTCGTGACAAAATTTATTTTGTAAACTGAAAATATATTGAATAACAAACAATACCGTTAGAAAGTGCTGTTAAAGAGCATTCATATGCATTTGAATGGTTACACGATAACATTTTAGCCACAGTCTCAAAAGTTATATATTAAAACCACGCCAGTCGTGGTTTACAGCTTGACTCAAAGAAAAGCTGAAAAACTAAAAAGAAAAGCAATGTTTTTAGATTCGTCTGTAATTCAATGCGCGTGAAACCCATCCAACGGTTGACCAAGTCTAAACGCATTAGGAAGAAAGCGTGTTTTAAATTGAGATCATTTCTCCACAATGCGTAAAAAAAGGGGAGGATAGGGATGAAAGCTTCTTGTGCTAACAATTAACAAAAATGTCAGTTCTTAATCTTTAACTCCCAAGACTGCTAAAAATCAAAATTCAAGAAAAACCCCAAATTTCATTTTGTAAAATATTGAAAAACAAATAGTACCGTGAAAAAGAACTGTCGAAGAGGTTTCGTTTGAATGGTCACATCATAGGATTTCGGCGACAGACTCAAAAGTTAGAACTACGCTACATGTCTCCATAATTGACTCTGGGAGTGAAAGAGTTAATCTCATAAAAACTGTCACATCTTCTTCAACAAATTTACGTCGCGCTGTTCACGAAAAACTCGGTATGAAAACGACGCGTGTAATAAGGTTGTATCGACCAAGAAAACATATTCGGCTTGTAGTTCTTGCGCTGTAGAAGTAAGGACAATAGAATTAATGTTATTGTTTGTTTTTAATTTTACGAAGTGATCTTATTTTATGAAATAAAAATTATAGCTAGCAGCTACACGGTGGTGCAGTAATTACAAACAGAAATACCGTTACCAAGTTCAGCTTAAATATTTCAATTTAAGTAAAATATTGAGCGAGAAAAACAGTATCTAAGGATAGTACGGTAAGATTTTATTTGAACCGTCAAAAATTACAGCCACAGGGTCAAAAGTAAGTTAATTTCTAGCACTTGCCAAGTCTACAAACGAGCACCGTCAACGTTAACTTAAGGATTTCACCAATCCAAAGGCTTCGAGAAGTTAGAATTATTTTAGCTTATTTTATGACTTACGATTCAAATGTAAGTGTGAAACGATCAACCACGTGCACTTTTTGTCTATTTTGTGATTCACAGAAAGGCCGGGAATGTATGGGAATATGACTGGCGAGCCATTTATCTTGGGAGGGGGGGGGGGGGGGGGGGGGGGTTGGGTGATCGTTTCTGCGCTCTAAATTTATCTGTGTCGCTGCAGGAATTTCTTTTTTTTTTTTCACTAAAACATGAAAGCCTCAAGTCGGGCTTTTGCAGTTGGAGGATATTTGTTTCCATGAGAGTTGGCTTGCAGGATATTTTTTTAAAAATTACCCAACTCCCCCTTCCCCCTCCCCTTCAAAAATCTAGTGGTGGGTCATTTCACGCGCGCGCGCGCATTCACGCCATGGAGCGTGAGAGCGACGTCCGCGTGAAAGCGTGCTCAGTTAGCGCACGAACGCATCGTCGGATTTGATTTTCAGTGAACGTCTTATGAACATTAAAGTAAACTTTTTAACCATTTGATTGCCAATAGAGGCAAAGTTCGGCATTTAAAAAAATGAGAATCCCGTTTTGTCATGGGACTATTAAAACAAACAAATCCCAAGCGACACTGATTTATACATAACCAAGTGAAAATAATCATTTTTTTTGGCATATTAAAAAACGCATGGTTTGATCACGCGGGTCAAATTATAAAAATAGTCATTGTTCCAAGTGGTTAACGAAGGGGAAACAAATTGTTGAGACATTAGCTTGAACATAAACGGAGGATGATTTTCTGAAATTAAACTCCACGATCAGTGTAATTTTAATTACGTTAATTGAACCGTTTCACCCAAAACCAAACATTACGCGGAGCAAAGTCAGACACAGTTTAAACTTTTGCGTCTGTGAAATAAATTCTACGGTTTTGTTATTTAAATGAAAGCTACGAAGCAGGACTTTCCTATGGTACTATTCTCTTATCACTTTTTTGCAAGGAGAAGTCAGAAAATTTGCCACATTTTTTTTTATTTTGACTTTGGTGCAACTTATCACCACTTACTTGTTTCGGAGCGAATAAGACATTCTCTCATCAATCACTAAGACGGAAATATGATAAACAAAAAAGGATAAAAATATATAAAAACACATTTGACTTTATTGTGACCAATGAATCACGAAAAACAGATTCTACAGAACCATTTCTTAATTGCAATAAATTTTCTTTAAATTTGATGGTTTATATGCTTCTTATTGATTAGTTTCGAAATGCTTGCCACCTGTCGGCGAGTGTACTAGTTTTTCTTTAATTGCAAAGTCCTTAGATGAAATAGTATTTTATCTACGGTTTTCTAGCAGTTAACCATATTTCATTTTCATACTCAGATAGTCAAACTATCAGCTGTTAAGTCAATCTGTTTTAAATTTTGAGTTAGTTGTGGGGAAAAGTTAGACAATTAGATAAAAGCTATTCTGCAGTAATTTCTTGTTGTTTTGTTTATTGTCGTCTGCATAAGGTTCCAACTTTTTGTGTACGTGGTTGAAATCTCGACCTGCATGTATGGCCTGCTCCAGGCGTCATGGTTGTGGGACCGAAGAGCAGATAAAAACCGGCGCGCGAACGAGCGGGGGATCTTTCGCGCCTACCCCCCTCAGTCGGGAACAGGCAACAACCTGCATGACTAATGAGCAGATTTCACTGCAGTGCACTTAATGTTAATACGGTACAAATTAAAATCGAGGCTCGAACTTTTGAAGGGCACTAATGTGTGACCACTTACTAATGACAGAACAGTACTTCACAGAAGTATTGTTTATTCTTCAATTAGTTCGGCAATTGAGAAAAAAATAACTAGAAAGTTTGACAAAGTTTACAGGCTAGACACTACTAAAGTTTTAAACTTGCGCTGTTTGGGTGTCGAGGCTTGTCAAGGTAAATTACCGAAATTTAAATACGTTTTACAAATTGCGTTCTAACAGTCTGTTTACATCAAAATCACTTTCCAAACTGGGCGGTTCTGCTCGGTGGAGCATACCTCGACGAGCACGTCACGCGCGAATGAATACCGTGATTTATTCATGGACTCAACGTGTGTGCTTATTCATAACCGATGTCTTTTGTTTTTCTGCCATTGTATATGTTTTGTTCTCGTCGAGGCAAGATAATTTAAATGGCCCTTGAAGTGTGATGTGAAACACGCGGCGTTAATTTGTAGTGAATTCTAAAAATCGCTTTGAACCAAAATCCACGTGGAATTTTTGGTGGCGCGCACGATCGGGCGGTTGATTTGAAATGACGGATCGAGAGGGGAAATTAAAAACGCCCTCAATCGGCGAAAGGGAGATGGGTGAGGGATCCTGTGAGAAAAATAACTTCGAGGAGTATAACTACAAATGTGGAAACGACACGGAAGTTGAATCTCTCCTTCGAGAAACCATCAGCCAGTTGGAAACTGCGTTGCGCGAATCGACCAAGTTACTGTCACAAAGAGACGGCGAGATAAATTCTTTGAGAAGTGATCTTGGTATTCGTCGCGGTGAGCGCGATAACAATGTAAGTGTTGCTCTTGAAGAAGAAGTTAAGAGCTCTCAGAAACGAGTTATTGATTTGGAGAAGGTTGTACAGCATCTTCAACAAGATATCACCATGTACAAGGCTGAGAGAGAGAGTATGTTCAAGGAAAATGCCGACGAAGGGAACATTACAGGACAGACTTGTTATTGTGGGTCACTATGTGGGGCCATGAAAGAGATGGTAGAATTGAAGAAGAAACTTCAAATCACAGAGCAAAAGTACAGTCATCTAAAGAGGGCGTTTAAAACCTTAGAGCGGAGCAAGGTACGAGTTGGAGTAGCGCATCGAGATAGCCCATGTACAATTAGCTGACTGAAAAATCCCGC
Source organism: Dendrophyllia cribrosa (assembly GCA_024195265.1). NCBI lineage: Eukaryota > Metazoa > Cnidaria > Anthozoa > Scleractinia > Dendrophylliidae > Dendrophyllia > Dendrophyllia cribrosa. The sequence continues at coordinate 29,100,058 of JAJLRJ010000011.1, read as the reverse complement.
GAGAGAAAGAGAGCGGACATGATCTTCATATTACGTGACTCTATATATTGGGAAAACAAGTTGAGTGTTTGACATTTACTTTACCAAGCGGCAAATCTCCTAAGAAGGTTGGAAAGCGAGATATTTTTCTCAGTTATCATTTAAGAGTTTTCAAAATTTGAACTTATCAAAGGGAAGTATTTGATTCAACACAACACACGGCAGGCTTTCTCACGCCAGAGCTGACCTCCCGGCGATTCGTGTGATTTTGGCGGGAACGGGTGTTCGGAGTGGGACGCAGGAGGTCATTTCCCGCCACCTGTCGCGACTAGCTGTTGTTATTCAAAGATAAGTTAAGTAGCTATAAATAACAATAACTTCATCAGTTTTACCAAGCTAACGAGACTTCAACTTTTCATCGTCATTGGACTTATAGCTACAATTGTAGTTAAATAATATAGTCAGAGTTGTTGAAATTAACCTTTTTCGGGTTTTCGTACCATACGGCAACATAAAAGAGTTAAACTGCTTGGCTTACGCAATGTGAAAGGTGACAACCGTCAATAAATTAAAAAAAAAAAATACATGTTCGGGTTGACGATTCGAACGGCAAAGGGCATTATGGACATGTATGCAATAAATTCTATGGTAAGACTAAGGGCGCGTTTTTTGGCACATATTCCGTCAATTTCAAAAACCGAATACTTTAAATATTGCACCTATTCCTCTCGTAAAATAAGGAAAGAAGTCGCTACTTTAACTATGTACACCTCGAACATTTTTGGCGTATGAGATTGTATAAAACAACGTGGTTTTGTCAGCGTATTCTAATTTCAGAATGACCAGAATATGTCCCAAAAAACGCACCCTAAAAGTACAAGATATTTCTCTCACTTTTAGAATTACCTTCTGGAAGGTGCAAAGAAAGTGTGTATCTGTGAGTGTAAAAAGGAAACTAATTAGAAAGCGTTAATTGGAACGTTCCTATTTATTTATTAAAACAACCAAAACATATGTTTAATGATCAATCAAAAACAGGTTGTTTACCTCAGCTCAGAAGACAGACGTGTATCATGATAGAATCTGCTTTTATATAGTCTAGATTTGCAATTTCAATGTAAGCTGGTATACTTCCAGATGTACTGAACACAAACACGGCAAAATGGAATGTATTTGTTTTATACAATAAAAGAGAACAAAACCTAGAACTCGAATGTGATTATGACTGTTCGAGCATTTTTTTCTAATTTCGGCATTTTCCACGGCAAAAAAAAACTACTTTTCGCTTCGCTTTTGTGTTTTTGTGAATTTTCAATAATTTCTGCTAAAAAAATTTTTCGACGCTTTCACTTTTCACTTTTTGATGCCGGGGGGAGTCTGGGCACGAGAACGAAAACGAGGTACTGGTAACGAGTTAAACATTAACCTAAGCAGTGACATCTGGTTTAAATAAAGCCAGAGGTTTCACTGCTTCCTGCTTAGGTTAATGTTTAACTCGTTACCAGTACCTCGCTTTAATTCATTCAAATTTGTATAACCGTCACTATTACTTCTGAGGATGTATGTTGTAGCATGGGAAGCGTTCTCCTACCGTCGAACGCAATTAGATACATGGTGAATATCGCCTGTACATAGACGTCTCCCTATTGACGAAGGAAGGAAATAGGAGATATCTGTGCGCAGTCTACGATGAATAAAAAGTAGCCTACGACACGAGTAAGCTCTCTTGGGGGTGAAGAGGGAGCGGGAAGGGGGGATAAAGAGCTCTCTCTTCTTCCTCCCTCCCCCTCCCCATTTCAAAAGAGCTTGCTCGCAGGCTGATTATTATCCAGCTCCTTAAACAAACGGACTGTTATGTACGACAAAGGTCTTCAATTGTAATCTACACCTTAATCAAGTAAAAAAAAAAAAAAAAGATGTCTGGTTGTGAAGTGTCAATTTTCTAAACTGAAGCTTTTCACCGTTTGGTCTCTGCGTAAAATCCCTCCAATCAGGAGGGCTTCGCCTCCAACTCGATCTGTGGCCCCGGTTGTTAAAAAGGTGGAAAGCACTATCCACCGGATAAATCACTATCCAGCAGAAAACAAAAAGGATTTTGTCAATACTTATCCACTGGATAGTGATTTATCTGATGGATAGCACTATCCACGTTTTAAACAACCGGGACCACAGATCGAGTAATACCCTATAGAAGAAAGGCCGTGCCTTTTGAAATATTGGATAAATTACATTATATTCCTTCACTGTTGAATCAGCCACAGGTTGCTTTTTTTTGTTTATTACTATTATTTATAGCTGATTAGATCCTCAATTTGGATCCGGTGCTTCTGTGTTGTTACGTTGGTCCTTGCCTTCAAAATTGCATAAACAACCGGGGCCTGTCCAACAGAAACAACCAAACCGAACCTTTACCCCTTCACTGCAAGAGGCGAAATCCAAAAGAATACGCCTTAAAATACCGGTATCATTTAACAACAACAGGATTTTCGTCCCCATATCAAACTCCACGTTCTGCAGAGACATTCTCTTCCCCACAGCCCTCCACGTTTTTTTTAATTGCGTCGCATGTTTCATCCGCTGACCAAACGAAACGAGGGCTCTGGGGAGGAGAATGCTACTGAGAGTGATACACTCATGACCGGTAGTTTGCGCATGCGTAGCACATGGCACCAATCTTGTTTCCAGAGGCTGCATTCCTTTTGGTCAGCAACAAAGAAGTGTGTCCGCGAACTAAACAGCAACAGCGCAGCCTCGACCCCAGGCCTCTACGCGCGAGGCGAGCAAAACGAGGGGGCTTGGAGCCAATCGGGATCATCTCGATGAGTGACGTCACATTCGATTACGCGCCAAGAGGAGCGAGGCTGCCACCAGTATAGTATAGTGATCTTCAAACGGGTGACCGTTGTTAACTACTGGGGCAGGTACTTCCGGTTTTAAGGTAAACCGCATGCAGGTCGACATGTCTCGTTTTATTGTTCTTTGTTCAGTCCCAAAACATTACCACTCATTGCAATTCGCACGTGATATATACGGTTAACCAGATCAAATTTCTTCATGAGTTAACTTCGATGGAGAATTCTACTGCGAAAGGGAAGGAAACAAAGGATGAAAGTGCTAGCCTCAAACTGGAGGATTTTGAGATCGATTTTTTCGATGACTCCGATAAGGAAGAGGAAAGTGCTGATAAGCGAAAGACTACAAAGGATTTTATCTCAGATTCAGTTTGTGTTACCTCGAATTCGCTACTGAGAGCTACGATTTGTGAGCTTGAACGAGCCTTAAAAGATACAAGGCGTCTTTTATTTGAAAGAGACAAAGAGAACAGTGTCTTGCGACAAGATCTCGAAAAAGCGCGCAAAGATCTTCACAAGGAGACACAAGCAAGGAAAAACCTTGAGGCAGAAAACGAATCAAAGGGGGAAAAATCACGAAAGGAAGAAACCGAGAAATCAAAACTACGCGATGAGATTCAAGCATTGAAAGAAAAACTCGAGGAATTTGAAAATCCAGTGGAGAGCGGGAATCCAGAGGAGATTGTCCCTTGCTGTTCATCCATGCATGAGTTGGTCGAGTTACAACGTAAATTGAAAGAAACTGAAAAACAACTGGAGGAGTTTAAAGTAAACAATCAGACAGTCAGTGATAAAGTAATAGCAACAAGGCAGAATGTTGCAGGCACCGCAAAAAATCAAAAACAAACGCAAAAGGAAATTCAAACGCAACTGAAAATGAAATTCCTCCGCGACGCTTTCTTTTACTACATGATCGATTTTCACGCCGACGAACAAATGAAAGCGATTTTAGCCATTTTGGATTATGAAGACCGACGGCACGACATTATCCTCGAATCGCACAAAATGAAAAGGCAAGGCAAAAAGTTTACGGTAACAGAAGTATCTAGTCGATCACTGACATTTGTTCACGAGGAAAAACTCTGACGACGTTACCATCTGTGCTTTACTGCGCTGAAATCATCTGAAAGCCGGGTGATCTGGCTTTGCGCATGCGTAAGGTACTGGCCATCACTCACAGAGTCAGTTATTAAAAACATGTAATGTCGTTCTAACTTTTAAACACGAAGTTCGGGTATAAAAGGCTGAGCTCCTTCATTCACAAAACGTGGTTAACTTGCACGTCCTTTAAATATAATTTGCTTCAAAAATCTAATTAAACCAAGATTTTACCTAAGCAAAAAAAGAAATAGAAGTTCATAAAGACTTCTGACATAACTTTCATAAAGTTTTTCCAAATTGTGTTAGCAATGGTCTTAGTAATGACGCATGTTTTTTGTCAGTGGTTGGTTGACGACTGGAGGTGAGAATGGCCAGGCCAGGCCAGGCTCCTTCTATACCGGAACTTCAATCATATTTAAAGTCTGTGCACGAAATCCTATGGTGTAACCATTCAAATGAAACCTCTTCAGCAGTACTTTTGCATGGTACCATTTGTTCTAACTTTTGAGTCTGTGGATGAAATCCTATGGTGTGACCATTCAAATGAAACCTCTTCAGCAGTACTTTTGCATGGTACCATTTGTTCTAACTTTTGAGTCTGTTGATGAAATCCTATGGTGTAACCATTCAAATGAAACCTCTTCAGCAGTACTTTTGCAAGGAACCATTTGTTTGTCAATACTTTACAAAATGAAATTTGAGATTTTTCTTGAATTTTGATATCTGGAGCTCTCGGGAGTTAAAGCTATTAAGCAATACTTTCTCAAGGTACTGTTTGTTTTTCAATAAACTTCCAAAGTATCGATCGGCATCAGATTAGAAATTTGGAAATTTCCAGCATTTAAGTTTACCTCTGAGGTGCAAAAAAAATTAGTTTGGAGAAAACAAAAACTGTACGATTGTAACTTTTGGCAATTTCAAAATTTGAATCATAAAACTCACGATTTCATTTTCAAGCAATTTAAGGTTTCTTTCTTTTTGTAAGTAAAAATAGATATCAGTTGACTCAAAACAATAAAAGATTCCAAAAATGTATATATATATGTATGTATTACCTCAAGTATTTTTAAATCCTTACAAATGTTTTAAGATGCGGAGAAATAAAGTTTGATTCTAAACTGTGAAAATTCTTGAGAAAGTTTTATCTGATGATAAATTCCAAAGCCCGATCTGTTGTCTTTTCAATATTAATTTTCTTTTTTAAATCCCAATGGCAGAGTCTACTGAACCAAAAACATGGGAAACCCCTCCCTTTTGTTTTGATAAAAAGGGTGAATTTATCTGTGTCTGTGGTGATTTTGCACCAGGATTTTTTATGCATATACTCAAAAAGCAGATTAGTGTAAGAACAGTGTTTATTATAATTTGTTATCCACCGAGTTAAGTAAATTGGTTACTGTTACAATGGCCTTCTTCGCATTCAAAATGGTGGGCGAAGAAACCCCTTTACTTATGGGGGGTGTCCGCTTACAGAAGGTGTCTGCCAACAGGAGGTGTCTACCTACAGGAGGTGTCCGACTACATGAGGTGTCCGACTACAGGAGGTGTCTGTCTACAGGAGGTGTCTGCTAGCAGGAGGTGTCTGCTTTCAGAAGGTGTCTTCTGCCTATGCAATATTTCCACCAAATAGAAACTCGCTTGACCCTCAATCTCATAGGCCAGAAGGCCTCACCTCCCCTCCGCCACACCATACATGTATCTTCCATATATTTTTTGCAGTCACTGACATTTTCATGCCAAGCACACCCCCCCCCCCCCCCCCCCCCCCCCATTCACTCTGGGTTTGGTCTCAGTTCAAAACCACCTGTATAGAAAACGGTGTAGTTTAGTCAGAATTAAGGTCAGGATTTGGAGAACTGGGCGGCACACCCCCAACACCACCCTCCCCCCCCCAGGAGTAAATAACCTTTTATGCCAAGATTGAACCAAGGTGTCAGCTTGGTTTTACAGCCATCATTGTGTTAATGTCCCACATTAAGCTTCTCAGTTTGTCAATCAAGTCCTTTATTTCCTGATTCTTGCTTCTGAGTTTCTGTTGAAGACAATCAGAGAAATTAGACTTACTTTTACAAGTGTTCACTACATTTTCTATCAATTAAATGCCTTCTCTAACTCACGTGCCTGCTCTCCAATTATTTTTTTGTCTGAAGTTCCTCCATTAACCCAAAAGATCATAAAATTATTTCATGGCCTATTAGTGGTTGTAATTACATTCCTCTGTAAACTAGTATTTATTGTTATTTTTGGTGGATTTTTTTAGGCAACTTTAGTAAGGATCGTAACTGTGACTTAAAATCGCCAGTGCATAAATTATCTACAATTTTCAGTGCAATTTTGCAATGCTTTTCTCACAATTTTAATTTGACAAGAATATAATATGCAAAAAAATTTCACAATGCTTTTCTCGCAATTTTTATTTGACAGGAGCAGAGCGCATGTGATGTAAGCATAAAAGTTGCCTTGCAAACCCCAAGGGATCTATTTGGGACTCTGCATAACATTTCAGTGAAGTTGCTATAAAACCGCAGCCAAAATCGCCAGTTGTTTACACACTCAGTCAATTTAAAATTGCATAAAAAATCACCTACCAGTAAACTGTGTAAATGTTGCTTAACCCTTTCACGGCCATAGGCAACTACAGTCGCCTGACCCATAAATGGCCAAAGGCAACTACATGTATAGTCGCCATGCGCTATTTGGGAGAGATAGAAGGAAATTTGAGGAAACTTGGCCGCGAAAGGGTTAAAATAGCCCATATCTGGGAAAATAGCATTACCTCTTGCAGTGTATCATGCTCAATTTGTAGAGCAGTGGCATCTTTTGGGGTCTCACCTTCAGGTTCCTCTTCTGCAGACTTCAAAGGAACCATGGCCTAATCAACAAAGACAAACGTTCCCATTACTGGGCCAACTCTAAGCATCCCAGAGGGGATAATAAAGAGGTGCCTGGAAAAAAGCCCTAAGTGACTTCTGATAAACTGCTAGATTCTCATTCCAAATTGCCTTGTATTCCCGTATGCCCTTGTGAAACACAAGGAGAATTTGACTTTACATCAAAAGTCACTTAGGGCCTTATTCCACACACCCCTTCTAAATATCCAGTTTCCCCATTTAGTAGGGTACCTGTGCCTGGCTACAAGATTTTGAGACTCAAGTTATCATCTTCATCATCATCATCGATTATCATTGTCATATAAATAGGCTAAACTTACAGCAGAGCTCCTAACAAATCTAGGGCAGATCTAGTTATGTTACAAAGTGGGTTTGAGAAAATTACCGGCAAAGGTGGGACAGCTGACAGCCGGAAGCGGGTACGGAGGAATGTTCCTCAAGAAAATGATTGTACTTGGAATTTACTGATATATTATGAAAATAGCCAACTAGCCAGGCTCCTAATGGTTGAAATGTTTCCTGTAAATTTAAGTTTTTGAAAGTCTTTTTTCCAGCATGTGATCAGAAAAGTGTAATAATAAACAGTTATTGACTGGTCACAAGGGAAACAGTGAATTTTGTCTCTTGAGAATCTTGATGTTTCCAGAGACAAAGTCAAGGAAAACATCGAGATTCAAGGGAAACAAAATTCACTGTTTCCTGAGGCATCATAATTATGCCACCTTTTATCACAGTCTGATCGCATGCGCTAGCGGGCGACAATGCACTGTTACCCCCTGACGTCAAAAATGTTTCCCGCTTTTGCAAATGTTGCCCACTTATGGATATTTGGCGGGAAATAGTTTGTTTGTTATACACTGTATGTCATGTGACCATGAATCAACCAATGTACGCACGCATTGTATTGAGAAAAACTCCAGTTATATAACAATGCATCCTATGGT